>JARBWK010004263.1:0-10699 GCA_030556195.1 Anolis apletophallus | reverse complement strand
ACTGGTCGGTGGACTGTTTCACCAAGATGGGACACTTCATCCCCTGTGTGGGGGTGCCGACTGCCAAGGAGACTGCTGATATGTTTGTGCAACATGTGTTTCGGCTGCATGGACTTCCACAGTTCTGTTCTGGAAGGCTGTCCAGAAGCTGCTGGGGATTGATGTGCGGATGTCCACGGCTCACCACCCGCAGACCGACGGGCAAACCGAAAGGGTTAATGCCACTTTGGAGCAGTACCTGCGCTGCTATGTCAACTATCAGCAAAACAACTGGGCGTCCTTGTTGTCTTTGGCAGAGTTTGCTTACAACAATGCGACGCAGGAATCCATCAAAGAGACTCCTTTCTTTGCTAACTATGGACACCACCCTCGGTTCTACCCTCCGGTGGACCCGTCTGGGGACGTTTCGGAGGCTAAGGATTGGCTCCGAGAGCTCACTGCACTTCAAGACTTGCTCCGTACTCAATTGGACCAGGCAAAGGCCGACTACAAGCGGATGGCTGATCGGCGGCGCCAGGAGGGCCCGGAGATCCTGGTGGGGGACAAAGTTTGGCTGTCCACCAAGAATTTGCCCACGCAGCGCCCCAGCCGCAAGTTGGATGCGCGGTTTTTGGGGCCCTACAAAGTTTTGGAGAAGGTGGGGCCTGTTTCCTTCAAACTTCAGCTCCCCGCGGACCTGAAACTCCACCCGGTGTTTCACCTGTTCGTTGCTCCGCCCGGCGAAGGGGTGCGGCCTGACGTGACGCAGCCGCCTCCTCCCCCTGTGATGCGCGACGGCGAGGAGGAGCTGGAGGTGCAGGACATCTTGGATGCACGCATCAGATACCGGAAGCTGGAGTATTTGCTGGACTGGAAGGGGATGGGCCCGGAAGAACGTTCCTGGACTCGAGCCCGGGATGTCCATGCTCCTGATTTGGTGGCTCGCTTTCACCGCAAGTACCCTGACAAACCCAAACCTCGAGGGCGGCCTCGGAGGGGCCCTGAGGGGGGGGATAGTGTAGCACAGCCAGGCTCGTTGGTGCCTGGAAGGCTAGGGAATGGTCCCGGGGTCCCTTTAGCATTAGAGCCGGCAGCAGCTGAGACTGATTCAGAGGATGGGCTAGATGACTGGGGCGAGGCACAGGGCTCTCCAGATGGGCCTCGCTCAGTTGCAGAGAGCCTAGCATGGGATAATATGTTGTTTGGGGAAGGCGATGATTCAGATCACCAGGTGGAGATGGGAGGCAGTGACACAGATAGTTATGAATTCCCAAACGGCCGAGGCTCCCAAGAATTGGTCGAACAGCAGATGGAGGCCAGCGGCTGGGAAAGTTCGGGGGAGGCTGCTTCTCAAGAAGATAGCGATACTGAACTGGAAGAGCGGGGCCGTTCTCATAACAGACGCAGGGACATAGAGGAGGGCAGGAGGAGCTGGCATCTGTCCCTAGACCGTCACCGTTCGGAGAGTAGAGACTGGAGACGCCGGGCCCTAGATCGTCGGGGGTCCAGGCCGAGGGATTAAGAGCGGCCCCGGGGGAACTGATCGTCAGTTCTCCGGCCACGTCTTACCTGACTGGGCGAAACGGAGTGAGACCACAAGCCAGCCGTGGTCATCAAGCCTTGCCTTGCCATTGCCTTGTATCTTGTACCGCATGCATTGCGGAGCCTTGTCCTTGTTTCCTGATCCGCATTGAATCGTGGAGCCTTGTCCTTGTTCCTGATCCGCATTGAATCGCGGAGCCTTGTCTTGTTCCTGATCCGCATTGCTTAGCGGAGCCTTGCCAAGCTTCAACCGCTTACCAAGTTACTTTGGACAATTTGCCTATATCTTTTGGACTATTAGCTATTCTTGGACTATTTACTCTTGAACCTTATTTTGTACTCAATAAAGTAGTTAGCCTTCAGTACGTCTCTGTGTGTGTGTTAAGGGGCCCGCCAGGTCCGTGATCGTGACAGAATTTTGTATCTGGAAAGTCTAGAAATGAAAAGTGCGAGGTGGTAACCATGTCAATAGGATAGTTGATTTATTTTAGGTTTCTGTCCTTATTTTAAAGCAGTGGTTCTCAACCTGTGGGTCACCTGATGTTTTGGCCTTCAACTCCCAGAAATCCTAACAGCTGGTAAACTGGCTGGGATTTTTGGGAGTTGTAGGCCAAAACACTTGGGGACCCACAGGTTAATAACCTGTGGATGCTTCAATTAATGTAATTTTATTGGTATCTATTTTTATTTGGAAATTTAGCAGTAGTTGCTGTATTTACCACCCTCAGCTCATACTCGAGTCAATAAGTTTTCACAGTGTTTTGTGGTAAAATTGGGTGCTCATCTTATATTCGGGTCGGCTTATACTCGAGTATATATGGTACTTTGGGTTGACATAAATTTGGGGTGTCAAATTCATTTTCATTGAAGGCCACATCAATCTTAAGGTTGCCTTTCATGGGGCCATTGAATCAATGAATGGAAAATCAATGGATAAAGCTTGCATTTTATTGTATTATGTTTTAACTGTTCTGTTGTGCCTGGCCCCATGTAAACCGCTCCGAGTCCCTTTGGGGATTTGGAGGCGGGGTATAAATATAAAGTTGTTGTTATTGTTGTTATTTGAAACAACAAGTAATAATGGGGATTGCAACCCTACAGCACTTCTTTATTTATTTACTTTATTTGTATTCTGTTCTTCTCACCCCGAAGGGGACTCAGGGCAGATTACAGACAATCCCTGTAGCAGACAATCCTGTTTCCACATACAACATATAGACGTTCCTTCCACATTCCTCAGCATTCCTGGAGTTCTTTAATGGCCTCATAAATCAGTCAAGATTTGCCTCCCCACTTAATGTGATACCTTTATCTCCTTAAAGCTCTAAGGTTAGAGGACATTTTAAATTCATCCATCATATCCACAAGTCTTGTATCTAAATTCAGACCATACTGTCCTGACCAAGGACAACAAACATCAGCCTTCCAGGTGTTACTGTGTCACAACTCCCATAAGCTCTAAGCATGATGTCCAATGATGAAGAATACAGGAGTTGTAGTCCAACATCTGGAGGACCACATAAGATAGCACGGCAGACCAGATTCAGCCCACAGGAATTGAGCATGACACCCATTCATTTACTTATGCTAGCCTTTTTTGGTTTTTGATAGGAGCGTAGCGAGCAAATCCTTCAAAATATTGTACAACAATTTGATGGTTTAAGTAATGTAAAGAATCTGAAAGAGAAAGAGCTATTGGAGAGTGTAACGAAGACAAAAGCAGACAAGATGAAATTTTTACAAAAACTAGATCAGAAGACCAGAAAAAGGCTGAGTACATCATCTGACGTCATAGCTTCTGCGCGTCAGATGATGGAGAAAGATGGGGCTGTATTCATTCAGGTGAGCCAACCCACGCTTTTAGAGTTGCATTTCATTATTTTGTTTATTATTAGTATTATGAGTTATTATTGATATTTGCCGCAGCGTATGTTTGGTTATAAGCTGAAGTTGTTATGAAGCTTCTTGGATAAACCACAGCCTGCTGGTTAACCCTTTCTGCTCCAGCAGTGTACATTGCATCTTTGCTCTGACACAGCACCAGATATGTATATACACAAATTCACATTTCACCACTATAATACACTCTATCCATTTCAACAATTCCCCTCTGAAATGTTAATTTTTCTTCTTTATCTCGTTACAGCGAACAAAGCAAATAAGAAAAAGGTAAGTCTTGCATACTGTGTGTGTGTGTGTCCTTTATGGCAATTTCTGAATGACTGGGGCAGCAGCGCCCTGGGGGCGGGAGTTCCCTTCCTCCTCCTCTCGCCCTCCTTTCTAGAAGGTTCCAATCTGCTCTGCTTGCCCGCAGATATTGCATCAGTACGAATTCGCAGAAGATCACTCAGAGAACTACAGTTACAAGTAAGCAACTAATAATTTCATTTTGTTTTCTTCCCCTAGACTTGTGGATTTAATGAGGGGGGGTCCAGTAGCGAAAGTCCCAGACGGAATAGAAAATATGGATGGCTTTACTCTACAAATAGAGTACGTCGAAGAAATTTTAAAAGAAATTGACTTTTCCTCAGGTATGACAACATGGTGTGAGAAACACGAGGAGTTCCGTGGGCTGCTGTGAGGTTTCCAGGCTGTAAGGCCATGTTCCAGAAGCATTCTCTCCTGATGTTTCACCCACAGCTATGCTTCTGGAACACAGCCACGCAGCCCAGAAATCACACAGCAATGCAGTGATTCCGGCCATGAAAGTACTGAAAGGGTTTGCTTGGGAATTGATCTTGAGTTTGGAAGTTGTAGTTCACCTACACCCAGAGAGCACTGTGGACTCAAACAATGTTATGCTATGTTGTTTGTTTTCTATCCAGAATCACAATGTTGGAAGGAGGCTCACCACTTTAAGGTCCCTAAAACAGGCATGGGAAAACTTCGGCCCTCTGGGTGCTTTGGACTTCAACTCCCACTATTCCTAACAGCCTGCGGCCCTTTCCTGCTTAAGTGGCTGAGGGGGGAAAAGGAAAAGGGCCCGAGGCTGCTAGAAATGGTGGGATTTGGAGTCCAAAACACCTGGAAGGTCCAAGTTTTCCCATGCCAGCTTTCAACAGAGACCTCTTCCTCCCCCTTCCCCTTTGTGCCCTTTCTTCCCCCTCCTGCCGAACACTTACTTTTTCTTCTCCACTCGGGCTCCACACGGGCTCCCTTCTTCAGGAGGGGAGGGGGAGGGAGGAAGACACACCCATTAATGACTTAGCCTACATAACTTACCTGGATACTTACCTCAAATTGCTTAGGCCAAGGTCATTCCACCATCTTAGGAGTGTAGTGGATTACTGAATTGTGAGTACTTACCTGTTATTCCATGTTTACCTATATTTTTAATATTGTAGATATACAACATGTATTTTATTGTTCCTTTGTGACTGGTATTTTACTATTGTAATTATGACCTGATGTTTATATATGTATTGCTTATGATATTTGTACAGTACTGTAGCAGGAATGTGTGTTTCATTTGTATAATTGTTTAAATTCACAGAGTAACTCATATTGGTGAAAAACAGTGCTCCCTATTCAGCACGCAGGGAGGTTTGCTACGTCGTGGCGTCGGAGCGCACAAGGCCCAAAAGCGGAACATCAGAACTCTGGCCACCAGGGGGAGCTGATGCACTCCTTATCTCTCAGCGTTCCCAGCGTCCCTTGTTCCTTCCACATTCCTCAGCATTCCTGCTGTCATCATTAGGAATAGAAATCATGCTGAGGCTTATTTTATGGGTATGTCTTAATTTCAGGGAAACAGAGTACCATATTGCATGTGAATTCCAAAGATCTTCATTAGTCTGGAATTATTCTTGTCAGTTTCTTAACACTGAAAAACATTTTCCCCAATTTTTTAAACAATATTTCCATTCCTATTTTTTTCCCCCAATGTCAATTTGACATTAATTTAAATACCATGGTTCCATGCAATGGAATCAATGGAGTTACAGTTTTTAAAGTTGTTAGCCATTTCCCGTCATGCGTTGCTGTGGCTCAGTCGGTGTATATGTATTTTGTGTATGTATACTGTATATGTGTGTGTGTGTATCTTCATTAGTCTGGAATTATTCTTGTCAGTTTCTTAACACTGAAAAACATTTTCCCCAATTTTTTAAACAATATTTCCATTCCTACAATCTAATAAAATAGCAGCATCTTTTACTGATGTTAGTCACTGAATAGTACATTTTCATTCATAGTCAGCTCATGACATGGCAATTTCCATGATAGGCTCACCTTAGAGTCCCCTGTCAGAAACAACTTGATTGCATACAACACTTAATTTTTTTCCCCCAATGTCAATTTGACATTAATTTAAATACCATGGTTCCATGCAATGGAATCAATGGAGTTACAGTTTTTAAAGTTGTTAGCCATTTCCCGTCATGCGTTGCTGTGGCTCAGTCGGTGTATATGTATTTTGTGTATGTATACTGTATATGTGTGTGTGTGTATCTTCATTAGTCTGGAATTATTCTTGTCAGTTTCTTAACACTGAAAAACATTTTCCCCAATTTTTTAAACAATATTTCCATTCCTATTTTTTTCCCCCAATGTCAATTTGACATTAATTTAAATACCATGGTTCCATGCAATGGAATCAATGGAGTTACAGTTTTTAAAGTTGTTAGCCATTTCCGTCATGCGTTGCTGTGGCTCAGTCGGTGTATATGTATTTTGTGTATGTATACTGTATATGTGTGTGTGTGTATCTTCATTAGTCTGGAATTATTCTTGTCAGTTTCTTAACACTGAAAACATTTTCCCAATTTTAAAACAATATTTCCATTCCTACAATCTAATAAAATAGCAGCATCTTTTACTGATGTTAGTCACTGAATAGTACATGTATTTTGTGTATGTATACTGTATATGTGTGTGTGTGTATTTGTGTACAGTGTTCCCTCACAACTTTGCAGTACGTTTTGCGGATTTCAAAAAAAAATAATTTAAAATATATATCATGGTATTTTGGTCGTTTTGTGGGGTTTTACAAGTAAATGGGTGCTGTATTACAACAAACAGAATAGGTAAACGCAACACCACGATATAATGAATAACACAGATATATTTTATCGCATTCAAAAGGACTCAATGGTCAAAAGTGTCAGAAATCAAAGTTGTAAGTTCATTCTCAACATAATCACATATTTTTAAAGGGGCAATGCTCTGGAGGCGGCCAGAGGCGGAGTGACCCCAACTGCAAAATGCTCCTCCCTCCTGGCCCCGCAGTGCAGGGTGATCAGTAGCTCTGGGCAGCCGGGCCCGCCCCATGGCAATGGCGTGCATGCGGAAGTTTTGCACATGCGCCATCGCCGCAAGACGAACCCAGCATCCCAGAGCCGCCAACCTCCCCACACCATGAGGCCTAAAAGGAGAAGTGTTCCGCAGCCGGAGGCGCTCCGCCTCTAGCCGCCTCCAAAACTCTCCTCACTTTCGACCCCGTGTAGGGCAATCAGCGGCTCTGGGCAGCCGGGCCCACCCCGCGACAATGGCACACGCGCGGAAGTTTCACGCATGTGCCATCGCCGCAGGGTGAGCCCAGCTGCCCGGAGCCGCCAACCTCCCCCCACCACGGGGCCAAAAAGGAGGAGCGGCCCACAGCCGGCTTCCCAGCGCTCCTCCCCCTTGCCCCCACAAAGGGGGACTACCGACCCCGGGCAGCTGGGCCCACCTCACGGCAATGGCATATGCGTGAAACTAGCTGGCTCCATACACGCGCACTCCGGCACGTGCACACACCCTCCACGAGGCTGGAGAGCGAGGGGGCGCCAAATAAGGTTCGCTTACAATTTAAAATTACCTTAGTCTGGCCCTGGACACATGCCCAGTGTGGAATACATTTCACCACATGAAAACAGTGGATATGGCTCTTCATGAGACGTGCCGCATTATTACAAGATATATAAGCCTTACACCACTGGAGAAATTAGATTGTTTAGCCCAGGTATGGGCAAACCCATATGTGGCCCCAGGGGCTCTTTTCTCAGGCCCTCCTCTCTCTCACCATCCTGTCGTTCCTTCTCTCTTTCTGTCCTTCTTCCTTACCTCCCTCCCTACCTCCTTCCCTTCCACTCTTTCATCCTTCCTTCCCTCTTTTCTCCTTCCTTCCCTCTCTCTGTTTCTCCTTCTTCCTTCCCTTTTGTCTTTCTTTCCTTCTCTTGTTCCTCCCTCCCATTCCTCCTGGAGGATATTTAGCTGGGAGAAAAGACGGTTGAGAGGAACATAAAAACCATGTTTCAAGAATTCAAAGGGTGTCCCATTGAGGGGGTGGGGGAGGGAGAACGGACTTTCTGCTGCTCTAGAGCAGTGATTTTCAACCTTTTTTGAGCAGCGGCACATTTTTTACATTTACAAGATCCTGAGGCACACCACCAACCAAAATGACACAAAATGACACTCTAACACAGTAATACATATAGGTAATATATTTTTTAATGTATTTATACACTCAGTGTGAAACCTGGGCCTGTTTCAATGAACACAAAATAGATTGGAGATGGCGTTTAAGCTTGCTTGGCACCATGGCGCTATTGGACAGGTTCTCACCACACACCAAGCACAGTGGAGTCGGTGCTGTCGCATCCCCAGTGAAAGTGAATCCAAATGAAAGATAGCTTTCGCTGTATTGCCTCGAGCTCACCGTCTTTTCTTTTTTTTCTTTTCTCCACCACTCATATTAGGGCCTTCATCTGTATCATAATTTTGTCCAGGGCCCTGTTCGGCATTTGCATTTTCCCTTCTCAAAAACTTCTCCATCGCTGTCACTCGCTTGTCTTGCTGTGATCCCAAATTGCCACTGTCACTTGACGCACAGCTGCAGCACTAACTCTAACTTTGTGACACTAAACTGTATTACTTTAGTGTTTCTCAACCTTCCTAATTCCACAACCCCTTAATGCAGTTCCTCATGTTGTGGTGACACCCAACCATAACATTATTTTCGTTGCTACTTCATAACTGTAATTTTGCTACTGTTATGAATCATTATGTAAATATCTGATATGCAGGATATGTTTCCATTCACTGTACCAAATTTGGCACAAATACCCAATAAGCCTTTGGTTTTGATTGGGAGCTTTGATTTTGTCATTTGGGAGTTGTAGTTGCTGGAATTTATAGTTCAGAGCATTCTGAACTCCACCAATGATGAAATTGAGCCAGACTTGGCACACAGAGCTCCAATGACCAAGAAAAAATACTGGAAGGGTTTAATGGGCATTGACCCTGAGTTTTGGAGTTGTAGTTCACCTACATCCAGAGAGCACTATGGACTCAGACTGTTACCGAAGAGAATTTGAGTTGGCTCTGCCCATAAGAGGCAAGAGCCCTAGTGCCCAAAGAGAGGGATCGATACCCTTGATGCGCAAAGGCAGGACACATAAAAACCCACCCCAAGATTTCCCAGTAAGTCTTACCAAGTTGAAGAAAAAACCCACCGAGGTCTTTATTTCTCATCAGCTGAAGAGGATGACCACTGCAATATCCTTGCCGCAAAGCAGTCATAAAGTTACATTGAAAACATATGCCATTTTATACATTCTACAGAACTGTCAGATTTAAACTTCCCGCCCCCACGTGCCGGCTGGTTTCACAATGATTGGATAGAAAGCTGGAGCCAGCTGTAGCGGGAACCAATGGTGAAACAGCGCCACTTTTTCCCTGGCGAATGAGAAGCAAGGAGCAGGAATATGTTCAAAACAAAGCAGCTGGAGTTTCCTTGATTAGATTTGTCCATAGGTTAATGAATCCAAGCCCCTGATCTTTTGGGTCAGATAAAAGTCTTTTGTTCTTCTGTGGGAAATGGGAACTGTCCTTAATGGCCCTTTTCTGTTGACAAGAGGCCACTACAGATCTTTCCAAGAGAGTTTCAGTTCTTTGGATGATAAAGAAATGAGAAAACTGTAGCCACGTACCAGTTTCTGAGGCTGGCAGAGGTGGCCGTTTATGAATTATAGAAATATTTATGCCATTTATCCTTCATTGGGAAGAGGGAATGAAACTTCGAGGCTCCTCCCTCTGAGAGATGAGGAGTCTTCGTTGAGAAAACAAAAACAGCCCTTTGTTTTCTATACCAGAGGAGCCCTGTTATCATGCAAATGAGGCTAGTGGAGGGGTGATTGAATCACAAACTTTGCAGCTGGCAAGCCTTGCCCAAGGCTAAAGGTAAACAGTGGCACTTTCATATTTTTAAAATTACATACATGGGGAAAACATGAGGGGAGATACATTGGGGTCTATGGGGAAAATATACCATCCTGATCACCCCTGCCTACCCACCAGAAAGATACACAGTTTATTAGATTCATAAAAGATACCAAGAGAAAGGGGTCCTACACAGAAAGGAAAAAGTATTTGGGAATGAGCAAAAGTCCATAAGAGTAACGCAAAAGGAAAATAACTGGGTGTATTCATAAAGTGTGGGTTACAGGGGCATTGCCATGTGGGACCATGGGCCCATGGGAAGAGCTTTAGGTTCCCATGTCGGGACAGATAGGGATTATGGGATCACTTCCAGCCTGGTGTTCTTGGGAAAACTATGAATCCCTTGGTTCTAAACTATCTTCTACAGAGCCTTAAGGAGGAAGGGGGGGGGTCACTTCCGATATCAAGGCAATGATGGATCTGGACCAAACTTGGCACAAATACTCAAATATGAACACTGTTAGAGTTTGGGGAAAATAGACTTTGATATTTGGGAGTTGTAGTTGCTGGGATTTACAGTTCACCTACAATCAAAGAGCATTCTGAACCCCAATGATAGAATTGTGGCAAACTTTCCACACAGAACCCGCATGACGAACAGAAAATACTGTGTTTTCTGATGGTCTTTGGCAACCCCTCTGACACTCCCTTGTGACTCCCCTCCAGGGGTCCCGGCCCCCAGGTTGAGAAACCTTGGTGTAGATCAGTGTTTCTCAACCTGGGGGTCGGGACTCCCAGGGGGGTCGCGAGAGGGTTTCAGAGGGGTCACCAAAGGCCATCAGAAAACATATATTTCTAATGGTCTTAGGAAGCCCTTTGCAGAGAAGGTTGAAGATCTCTCCGCTTGTCCTTCTCTTTCTTTTTGGAAACGGACCTAAAGCTCTTCTTTGCTGTGATTGACAGGCCTACCAGCCAAGGGGAGGCTGTTTCTGATACTCCAAGCAAGGAGGGGAGAGCAGGCATGCTTGGCACATGGCAG
>JARBWK010004262.1:0-10700 GCA_030556195.1 Anolis apletophallus | reverse complement strand
AGAGGATTTCCCCCAGTTTCGGGAGGCAACATTAATACTGATGGTTAGCTAGTGGTTAATGGGAACCAATCATAGCTCACCATTTTTATACGTTGGGGTGAAATGACAGCTGCTCGGATGGCTTTATTTCTTTATACTGCTGAAAAAAAAGCTACTGTGATTTTATTTCTGCACTGTGATTGGTTATTTTTCTTCTGCTGAGGTAAAATGAAAGCTGCGCTGGGGATATGTTGTTTTTTCCCTTTTACTGCTGAGGAAAAAGGAAAGTTGTGCAGCAATTGGGTAGAGCTCATTTTTCATTTCTTATACTGTGGGAAAAATGGTTTAAGGATAATCAGGTATGTTCACTATTTTTTTCCCCAATTTTATTCTTTTTCCCCCTCAAGAGGGGTTGAAGCCTGAGTGCTAAGCAGCCAGAAGGCCAAAAAAAGCAAAAACGGGTTTGGGAAAGGAAGGCCTAACTATGAAATTTGGGGCTGTGCGTGGTTGCTTTGGGCATCTCAGATTCCACTTTGTTTTTTCCCCCGGGACTGCTTGTTTTACTTAAAAAACACGTGTATTTGAATGCAATGTTGTGTAAAAATTTCTTTTACTCAAAAAAACACTTTTATTGGAATGCAACGTTATGTCAAAATGTCAAGTCAATTGACAAAAAAATTTTGGGAATCCCCCCAAAGCCCTTTCATGTTCAGCACAAGGAAGGGCCCCCCCAAAAAAGGCAAATTAATGGTCACCATGAGGAAGGGAAGCAGAAAGGGGGGAAAGGAGTTCACTGGGAAAGAGAGGGAAAAAGACAGGATTCTGGGAAATGTATTTTAAAGTGAGCTCTATGCCAGAGAATGCAAGGGGGCCCTCCCCGGGAACTACTTTTCCCAGAATTCTGCTCACATCAGGAAGTCCAATCAGGGGAGGGCAAGATTTTCCCCCCCGTCCGCAGCCAGCCAGATTTCCCCTAAAGGGGGGGAACCCCAAAAAAAGGGGGACGGCTGAGACTTGGGTTTCAATTTTTGTGCTGGGAGGGGGAAGAAATCCCTCCATGGAAAGTCTATTGGTTAATATGAGAAACACACACACACACACACCCCCTCAATGAAAATAGCTTTTGGGGGCCCCATTTTTAAAAGGAAAACATTTTTATTAAAGTTTTAAAATTATCCCAAAATCAGTAGATATAAAAATTTTTTTGAAAATTGGGAGGGAAGATCCGTTTTTTCACGGTGTCATTGTATATATGGGTTGTTCCCCTTTTTCCCTATTTCCCCTTTAGTGGTCACCGGGGATTAGTACATTTGATATCTTTTTTGGGTGCACAACTAGGGGAACCCTTTTAAAAAGATAAATTTTTTCAGAAGACCCCCCCCCCTCACCCCCCTTTTAAAAACCAGTGGGGGGG
The DNA here is from genome assembly GCA_030556195.1 of Anolis apletophallus. NCBI lineage: Eukaryota > Metazoa > Chordata > Lepidosauria > Squamata > Anolidae > Anolis > Anolis apletophallus. The sequence continues at coordinate 9,307 of JARBWK010004262.1, read as the reverse complement.
CTTCATTCAGTTCTCTCATAGCGAAGAAAAACCCGAAAAAACCAAAAAGCATGACGACCGGGGGGGATGGGGGGGGAGTACTAAGACATGCCCCCAAAGGGAAACCCCCGGTTACAGGTAAGCAACCCATATTTTCCTTTTTCGTTCCCCGGCATTAGTACATTTGATAGATTACAAAACCAACTGCCCCCCCCAGGTGGGAGTCATCCATCATAGAAGAAAGGACCGCCTGCCAAATTCAGCATCTCGGCAAAACCGCCCAAAAGGTGCGGATTTGGTTAGGGGGGAAGACCCCCAGCCGCACGGCAGATGCCTCCAGGGAAACCCCCTAAAAAAAGGCCACCGATGTAGACATGGATCTTGCGGGAGTGACCCTTAGTTGTTGGGGGGGGAGACCCCCCGGGGCCATTTTGTAGGCCGGGAAAAATTTTCCCCCGGACATCCAGGCTGAAAAACCGCGGGGATCCCCCAAGGCCACTCCCCTTCCTGTATTTTCACGGGAGTCGCGTGACTTTCTTAGGGAAAGGGGTTTTATCCACATAAAAGGGGGGAATTTTCGGGCATCCAGGAGGTGGGGGGCCCCCTCAGCTCCCGGGGCGGGGGGTTTTGGAAAATGCCGGAAGTCCCAACCCCGCACGGGGGGGAAAAAGGAGACACCTTCGGGGGGAAAGGGGCCACATTTCGCAGGACCCCCCCGTCTTTAAGAAAGTCGTAAGGGGATCCCGCGCGGGGAAACTCCCCCTTTTTCTCCTCCTGAGGTAATAAAAAAGGGAAAAACTGTTTTCCCCAAAAAGGGGGAAGGTAAGTCCCCCGTGGAAAGGGGGTTTAAAGGGGGGGGATAATGCAGACAAAAAAGGTCGAGGCCCCCCCGGGGGCAACAGGAGCAACTGGGGGCCTAGAATATAACACCCCCCAAAGGGAACAACTTGACCGGGGGGGTCAACAAAGCATGAAGGAGGCCAGCCTTCCTTCTGAAGGGGGAAAAAACGCTGCTAAATAGCATTTGAGGGGGACTGGGAGAGGCCAGCCCTGGGGGGAAACCAAAAAAATCTAAGATAAAAGCTGTGGAGGCCCCCCCAAGGGCTATTCCTTAGAAGAGGCAAACTTAGAAAAATCTGTCCCATTTGTAGACATAGGATCTTTTGTGGGGGCCCCTTATGGGCCCCTCTATCCCGGCCACTACAGGGGCCGAACCCCCTTTTAGAGGTGTCAGTCTAAAGGCAGGATCCGAGGCCGTAAGTTTCAGGGTACCCCCCCGGGTAGAGGACCCGATCCTGTTGCGATGACAGGACCCCCCCGGGGGGGAGGGACAATTTTTCCCCCTGGTTTTTTCCCCAGTAGTGGGGGAAACCATTGTTTCTCGGCCAGGGGGGTTTGCAAAGGGGGGCCCCCTTTTGGGCCCTTTTCTGCTGCTTGAGGGGGGACACCACCCCCAAAAAAGGGGGGGAAAGGAGGCCATACAGGGGCCTCCCCACTGATGGGGGGCGCCCCCCTAGACCCCCCTTTGGGGGGGGTCTCTGCGCCCCGGGGGCACAGGGCAGCGGGCCCGCTTCCGGTGAGGCGAAGAATCCACCTGGGGCCCCCCCCCAGACCCGGAAAAATTTTGTTTTTTTTCCCCTCCCAGTTCAGGGGCCACTGGGGGACAGCGGTGATCGGGGCTGGGGGCCCCCCGCTAGACTTCTCCTCCCCCGGGAGGGGGGGGGCCCCCACGAGATGAGTGCCCCTGGTCAGGCACCCCCCCCAAAAAATCTCGATGGACAGATTCAGGGTGTGGTGGAGTGCGTGCCCCCTGTTTGTTTATATAGTACATGGCCCCTGGTGTTGTCCGTTCTATCTGAACAACTTTCCCATCCCCATCCTCTCGAAAAGGGGAGGGGGCCTTTTTTTACAGCTAGGGCTCCAGCACATTTATGTGGGGGGCCTCTTTCTTTTTTTGAGACCCCCGGGGCCCCGGGGGCCCCCCGTGGGTTTTTTGAGCTCCCACCCCCATCAGGGGGGAATTTGGTGGTTTTGGATATGGATGGGGCTGGTGGATGGGACCCCGCGCACACATTTGTTTTCCCCCCTGCCACCATGACGGGGGGTCCTTGATCTGGTGGGGAATGGACAGGAGGGTAGGGGGGGGTCCAAAACCGGGAAAAAGACGGGGAAACCCGGATTGAAAAAGGGGGGATGGGGGCGGGGATAGGGGGGAAGGGTGGTAGGGGGCCTTTTGGGCCCCCAAAATGACCTAAAACCCGTCGGGCCCCCGGGTGGAAGGACTCGGACGGCATCCTGAATGGGGGACCGTAGAGTCATGAAGCGGTCCTTTGGGGGGAGGGGGCCTTCTCCTGCCGTGAGTCCAGCACCCCCCAAAAAACTGGATTCGGGGGGTTTGGGGTAAGCTGCGACTTCCCCAAGTTGACAATTCCCCCGGGGGCTGGAGAAGGGAAAATTTTTATGATGGGATCCTGTAAATGCCCCCTGGCCCGGGGCCCCCCCCAAAAGCCGGGGCGTCCAGGTCCGCGAAAAAAGTGCCCCCCTTGGCCAAAAAGGAAAGGCCCCCCGACTCCCCCCATTGTAGCCCCATGGGCCCGTTCGTCCCAAAGGGAGGGGCGGGGGGGTCCCATCCCCCTTAGGCCCCTTTTTGGGGGGGAAGGGGGGCTGGGAGGGGGGGTTGGGGAAGGGCCCCCGAGCAAGATTGGACAGCAGGGGCAATTGCCCAGTCCACCTGCGGAGAGTTTGGGCCGGGGCTTCGAGGGGGAGCATTCCCCCGGGGGAAAAGGGGGGCGGCCCCCGGGGGGGGATGGGGGGCCCCCCAAAAAGATGGGGGAGATAGTTATGATTTCCCCAAAAAGGCCGGGGCCCCCAAAAACCTGGCCGGGGGAGCAATGGAGGCCAGCGGCTAAAAGTTGGGGGGGGCTGCTTCTAAAAGGGGATAGCGATACTGGCCCCGGGGAAGGGGGGCCTTTCCCCTAACGGGGGGGAGGGACATAGAGCAGGGGGAGGGCGGGGGATCTGCCCCCAGCCGTCACCCCCTTGGGGAAAATAGAGACGGGGGACCCCGGGGCCCCCCCAGATCGTCGGGGGGCCCCGGGCCAAAAGGTTAAAAAGGGCCCCGGGGGGCTGATCCAGTTCTCCGGCCCGCCTGATCTGGGGGCGTGGCGGGGGAAACCCCCCGGGCCTATTTTTGGGCCCCTTGGGGCCAAGTCCCGACCTTGTTATTGATTCGATTGCTCGGATCCTTGTTTTTACCCGGGGGTCAACCCCGGGAAATTTTAAGCTTTTGCCACGATTGCTTTTGGAACTATCCTTTGGAACTTTGCTTTCTTAATTGGCCCCCCCTTTTTTGGTTGATTGCTTTTTTTTTGCTCTCTTAATAAAAAACCCCCTTTTTGGGGACTATTTTATTTTAATAAAATTTTTTTTAGCCTTTGCCGCCTCCGTGTGTTTTTTAAAAGGGGCAGCCCTAAGTCGGTGTTCGTGATTTTTGGGGCCCGGAAAACTCCTCAAAACCCCTTTTGCCCCCCCGGGACTTACCAAAAACCCCCCGGGGCCCGGGGGCCCCCAAGGCCCCCCCATTGTCCCCCGGCCGCCAGGGGGGTTTTTGGTTGGTCCGCAAGTGGTGGCGTTGAAACAGGGGGGGGAAAAGGGGCTGCGAACCCGGGGGCGACACCCGGGTGAATGCCCCTTTTTCCGTTTCTAAGGAAACCCGGGGGATGGTGGAAGTTTTCCTTGCCCAGGTTCGGATGTACCGGGGGGTTTGCCCAATGAGTTTGCCCCCCGAGCCCAGGTGGGGCCGGGGTTTCCCCTTTTGGGGGGAAAGGGGGATGGCGGGGGCGTGGGAAACCCCCTCATCAATGGCACGTCCCGATGGGCGATTTAAAAACCCTTTTTCCTAGATGCGATCCGGCAAGGCCCCCCCCTCAATGAGGACCGGGGGGGAAGGATTTGGCAGGGGCTGACCATGAAGGACATCCCCGTTATTTTTCCCCTTTTTCCCAGTGTTGGCCAGCCAGACCAAGGGAAAAAACCACCCCTCGCTATGGGGGTTTCTGGGGGACTCTCCCCCGAGATTCAGAAACAGTTTTTAAATTCCCCCGGCCGGCCGACCTGGAGGAGGCCACCCCCTTTTAATTTGGGGGGCGGAGGCGGCCATCAACACAAGAGAAGGGGGGGTTTGGGCCGGCAAAAAAACCCCCCGACCAGGGGGGGGGCCCCGGCCCCCGCCAATTTGTCCCCCGCCAGACCCTGCCCCCACCCTTTTTGCGGATGACCGAACCGATGCAACTGGGTCGGTGCCCCCTTTTGGGGGGATGCTGCCGAGAAGGCTCGGCGGCCCAACCTTTGTTGGTACTGGGGGGGGGCCCGGGTCTTTTTTCCGTGATTCCCCCCAGAAACCGCGGGGGGGCCCCCTTCGGGCTTCCGCAGCGGTGGCCACCCCCCTCCGAGCCTGGGGCCCCCCTCCGGGGCGGGGGGGGAAAGGGGGCCCCGGGGCCCCGGGGAAGGGGGGTTCGCTCACTGGCCGACGCCGCCCCCCCCGGGGGCCCAAGACTGGCAATTGTTCCTTGTTAGGGGGGGGGTTTTTGGTCCCCCGAGAAGGGCCGATGATGGTCCACCCAAAGGTTTGGGGCTGGGGGGCCCCCAAAAATTTTATTGTCCCGGGCTATGCCAAGTCTGCAGGTTTAAAAATTTTTTGAACCCCAAGGGGGCCCCAAAGGGGGCCCCGACCATCGATGGGAGAGTGTTGAAAACCGGGGCTGGGGATTCAATATACAGCTCCTACCAGGATGTGGACTAGCCCCATAAAGAGGGGGTTTCTTTTTTTAACCAAGCTCCCGATTTTCCCATTGTTCTGGGGGTTTTTGGGTCGGGGCCCTGGCCCCCAAATTTTCCCCGGGCTGAGAAGCTAATTTTTTTTTCCCATCATTGCCAGGGGACTGCATTTGGGGGCCCGGGGGGGGCCCGGGGGTCAAAAGGTGGAGAATGGGCCCCCCCCGCCCAAAAGTATGCCCGGGGGTTTTGGGGTGTCTTCAGGGGGGAAGGGGGAGGCGGGAAACCCCTTTTTTTCCCCCACCGGCCCTATGACTGTGCCAGTGACTTTTTGCCGGGGCCCCCCTTCCCGGGGGGCCCCTTTTTCCCCCCTCGGACCCAGAGCAACAGGCCTCCGAGACTTCCTGGATGAGAACCTGGGGGGTTCATTCGGGCCCCCCAAACCCGGGGCCGGGGCCCCCCTTTTTTGGCCCCAAAAAAAAATCGGAGTTGGGGCCTTTGCAAGACTCAAGGGGGAAAAAAAAGGATCACGATCCGGAACCGCTATCCCTGCCCCCGATCCCCCCCCCTTTTGGGCGGATGGGGGGAGGGGTGTTCCAACTTGGGGGTGGGGCAAACCTTTTCCCCGGGGGCGGGGGCCCCCGGGGATGAATGGAAAACGGGGCCCTTAAAACCCAAGGGGGGGGTTTTAATCCTGGGATGGGGGGGCCGGGGTTTTTTAAAGCCCCGCATGTTTCCCCAAAAATTTTAAGAATGACATTTTCCCAGACCTTTTTTCCCCCACCTGGCGGTCTATCCGGGGGGGCCTGCTGATTTTTTTTTTCCGGGGGAAAGGGGGCCCATGAAAAACCCAAGTCAAGGGGGGCCCCAAGGGTCGGGGCCCCCCGGGCTCTTTTGCCAAGCCGGGGGAAATGTGCTTTTTTTTTGGGGGGAAAAAGGGCTTTCTTCTGCAGTATCTCTCCCACGGGCATTGCCATGGATGACACCGAAGGGACAAGCAGTGGTCGACGGGGCCCCCTGCCAGCAAAAAGGACATTCCCCAAAAAAATTTCCCGGGGTTTGCCAACTACTCAGAAAGTTTTCCCGACTTTTTAAGTGGGCCAATCCGATCACCCAGTGTTTGGGGGGAAAAGGGGGCCCTTCCGGTGGGGGGGCGGATTGGGGTTCCGCCCAAAAAGAAACAGCTGTTCACCACTCAGGGGGCCCCCTTTTTACCTTTTAACCCCGGACCCCTTTTTTTTGGGGCCCGGCCCCCCAAAAAAAGGGGGGGGGCGGTGGGGGGGATCCTGCTCCCGCCTCAGGGGGCGGGCTTGGGTTCCCCCGCCTACTATTCCCGGCAGCTGACGGCTGGAAAAAAACTAAACCCTTTGGGAGAAGGAACTTTTGGCCATCAAGGTGGCCTTTTTTGTCTGGAGAAAAACCCGGAAGGGGAAGTTCCCCCGGGGGGGGTTCACACCGGCCAACGGGGAAAAAAAAACATCTGAAGTCCCCGGGGGAAATTTGAACCCCCAAAAGGGGGAAAATGGTCCCTTCTTTGAGCGATTCCAATTTTTAAATTCCCATGTGACCCCCCCAACCCCCACCAAAAAAACCTCCCCCCGCCCCCCAAACCGGGTATGTCCGCGGGGGGGGGGTCCTCGCCGAGCAGCCCCTGTCGCCGGGGAACCCCGCCCGAACGGCCCCGCGCGCCCCCCCGGGGCCCCCCCCGGGGCCCGGGGAAAAACGGCCGTTGGGTGGGGGGGGGCCCGGCCCCCTTTAAGGGGGCGCCCCTTTTGGGGGCGTGGGGCAGCGGGCCCAAAATTTAAAGGGGCCCGTTTCAGGTCCCCGGGGCGGGGGGAAAAAACCCCGGGGCTCTGTTTACTTTTTTCCCCCGGGGCCCCGGGGGGGGGTATTCTCGCTTTTCCCCCACTCAAGGGGGCCCCTTTTTGGGTTTTTAAAGGGCGTTGCAGCTGGCCCCCACGTTTTTTTGGGGGCTTAAAGTGCGGAGGGTTTTGGGGGATTACGGGGACCCCGCCCTGTGTGCCCCCCAAAAAAAAGAACCAGGGGGGCCGGCTGGTTGGGGCCCCCTTTTGTTTTTCCCCCCCCGGGGAAAATGTTTTCCCCGGGGGGTTTCATCACCGCCCCCCAAATCCAAGGGTTTCACCCCGATTTTTGGCCGGGGGGTGGACTTTTTTCCCCAAAGATGGGAAATTTTTACCCCCGTGTGGGGGGGCCTACTCCCAAAAGGGGACTGTAAAATTTTTTTTCAAATGTGTTTCGGGTAGGGAATTTTTCCTAGACCCGGGGGGCGGCCCGGGGGCCCCCAATTTCCCTTTTCCCCGTTCTGGAAGGCTGCCCAAAAAAGCTGCTGGGGTTTTATGTGCGGATGTTTTTGCTCACCCCCCCCCAGACCGAAGGGGGCCCCCAAAAGGGGTTTTAAAGCCATTTTGGGGGCAGTACCTGCGCCAATGTCAACTACCCCGCAAACCACCCCCCCTTTTTGTCTTTGGCAGAGTTTGCTAAAAAATGGGGCCGGGGGAAACCACCCCAAAAGACTCCTTTCTTTGCCAACCATGGACACCACCCTTTTGGTTCTACCCCCCGGGGGGACCCGCTGGGGACTTTTTGGGGGGCCAAGGTTGGCTCCAGGAGCCCCACTGCGCTTCAAGACTTTCTCGGGGATTTTAATTTGGGCCCCCGGCCACCAAGCGGGGGGGGTGACGGGGGGGCCGGGGGGGTCCTGGGATTCTTGGGGGGGTAAAGTTTGGCTGTCCACAAAAAATCTGCCCAAAAACGCCCCCCGCCGCCGTTGGTGCCCCCGGTTTTTTTGGGGGCCCCCTTTTTAAAATTTTTTTGGGGCCCCGGGGGGGGGCCTGTTGCCTTCAAGCTCCCGCTCCCTGCGGACATGAAACTCCACCCGGTGTTTCATCGCTCCTTCCCGCCCCCCGGAAAGGGGGGGGGCGAGTGGCCCCGGGGGCCCCCCCCCCCCTGTGATGCGGGGGGGGGGGGGGGGAGGCCCCGGGCAGGACATTTTAGATTTTTCCCCATCCCCGGGGGAGGAAGTTGGAGGTTTTTTTTTACTGGAAAGGTTTTTTGGCCCCCGGGAAAAGGGGGGTTTTTGGGGCCCCAAAGGGGGCCGGGGGCCACGCCCGGGGGTTTTGGGGGGCCCCCTTTCCCCCCCAAGTATCCCGGCAAGCCCAAGCCCCGGGGGGGCCCCCCCGGGGCCCCCCGGGGGGGGAATTTTAAAAAAACCCCTGGGCCCCCTTTTTTTCCAATGGGAGGGGCGAGGGGGCCCCCGGGGGCCCCCACAGGCTGAAGGGGGCTCGGAGGGGCGGGGGTTTGGGAAAGGGCCCCGAGCAAGATTGGACAGCAGTGCAATTGCCCAGTCCCCCGCGGAGGGGTTTTTTTCCCCCGGGACCTTGGGGAGCATTCTCCCCGGGGGGAAAGGGGCGGACCAGGTGGAGATGGGAGGCAGCGAAGCAGATAGCGGAGATAGTTTTGGGGGTTCCCCAAAAAAACCGAGGGTTTCCCCCAAAAACCCGGCCGAGCAGCAGATGGAGGCCAGCCCCGGGGGGGGGGAAAAAACGGGGAGGCTGCTTCTCAAGGAGATAGCGATACTGAACTGGAAAAAGGGGGGGCTTCCCCCCAAAAAAAACGGGGACATAGGGGCAGGGCAGGAGGAGCTGGCATCTGTCCCTAGAATTTCCGGGGAAAAAAAAAGATTTAGGCCGGGCCCAGATGGGGGGGGCCCGGCCGAGGAAAAGAAAAAACCCCCTGGGAACTGATCCTCAGTTCTCCGGCCCGTCTGATCTGAAGGGGGGAAAACGGGGAACCCCTGGGGGCCCCCTTTGGCCCCCTTTTGGGGGAAGTCCCCACCTTGTTATTGATTGCATTGCCGGATACCCTTTTTTTTTTATCCGGGTCAATCCGGGGAAAAAATTTAAGCTTTTTACGATTGCTTTTGGAACTATCCTTTGGAACTTTGCTTTTTTAATTGGGGGACAGCTTTTTTTTATTGCTTTATTCTTGCCCCCTTTAAAGAGAATTGCCTTTTTATTTTTATATTCAATAAAACTAGTTAGCCTTTGCTACGCCCCCGGGTGTGTGTTAAAGGGGGGGGGGTTTTAAGTCGGTGTTGTGACAGCCATACACTTCGTGAACACCCGGGGGGGGGGGGAGAGCCCCAAGGGAGGACATTATACCAGTGGCCCCCCTCCCACTAAAAAGGGAAAAATACGGTGGGCTGGGGATCGATAAAAGGGGGGAAAAAGGCATCTCTCAAATCCCCAAAAATGGCTAGCCCAAAAACCTTTTTTTAGTAATGGGAGATGGAGGGTAAAGGACCAAAACGAAATCTTGTTGGAAAATAAATTTATTGACTCCCCCAAGTCTAAAATAGGGGGGGGAAAACCCCCACCCCCTTTTCTCTTAAATAACGAGAAAATAAACAAGCACTGTAGTGGTCAGTGGAACAAAAAGAAATGGCCCCTTTACTCAAAAGGGGTGAAAAACCCCCTCCAAAAAAAGGGGGGGGGGGAAAAGGGGGGGGGGGGGACATGGCCCAAAAGGGGGGTAA
>JARBWK010004261.1:0-10700 GCA_030556195.1 Anolis apletophallus | reverse complement strand
CTGCTTCTGTGGCGGTTGAGGTTTGGCGTCTCCACCCTGTTGCTGTGGGGAGCGACATCACCCTTCAGAGACTCATCCGCAGGAGAAGGCGAAAGACGAAAAACACCATACCCAGTAGTCATCAACACGTCATCAAGGGACAGGAGAAGCAAAAGACTTATGGTCAACCAGTGAGATGGGAAACCGTACCTCAAAGACATTGGCGAGACACCAAGAGACGAAGGATAAAGCCAGAAAGACAGAAAAGAAGTGGTTGTGAAAAGAAACATAGAGACCACCAGGAAGAGACATTGATGAGGACAGTGTGTTTATTGCAACCAAAGTTGTGTTTGAGCCATGAGTTATTGGACAGAGAAACACACATGTCAAATAAGGTGTCTGATGTAATTCATCTTACTGTTAAGGATTATGATGAAAGGGAAGGTAAAAAGTTCCATGATAACATACTGAAACCGTTCCATTATAAGAGTGACTTTGTATTCAGGGAAGACCTGATGGCGATATACTGTATCTTCAACTGTTCTTGGAAGAGACTGTTGGAGAAGACGCAAGGGTTTTTAGTTTAGAAGCATCTGTAAAGGAGGGTTATTAGGATGAAAAAGCAGTATTCAAGGAGAAATACTTGTTGTTAATACATCCTCCAGGAGACAGAATGCTAGGTTTTTTAATCCTCAAAATAGAGAAAATTTTGTTGGGTAAGTTAATGTAGGAAGAGGTAGAGGTAATTATATTGTATCACATTATATTGTATTGTGCTGTATTTAAAATGTTTTTCCTTTTTCAGGAATTATATTTGGTGTATTCAATGTTTTAACATTATTGATTGTATTGATGATGTGCCCCATATTTACGCTGATTCTGTTTACTGGATTCGGTAAACATGACTGATGATTTGTATATAATTAGAGTAAATATGTATAATGGTGTAAAGTGTATAAGTTTTATGTAATGTCTTCCATACGGAATTATTTTTAATTCACTCTGGACAGAGAGAATTAAAAATAATTTCGGAGGAAGGAAGGTGTGTGATGAGGTGGTTATTTGTGTTATATTAAGTGGTCACGTTGTGGACAGACCACAAAGGGTTGGCTGTGAGCATGGAGGCCGTTCCCTCCGGGGGGACTGTGTTGCCAGGGTGATGGGGGGCGGAGCCAACCAGAAGGCTAGCTCGAATTCTTAGAGAGAGTCAGTGGGTGCCTGGCTGTCAAGCCAGAAGGTTCGGTTAGATTCTGCTCTGAGGAGAGGAGTAGGAATCACGTTATTGAGACTGCAGAGAGAGCAGTTAGAGTTTTCCTGTCAGCGGCGAGAGTGTAGCTTCGGCTGGGAATCTGTTTTGTGTAAAGCCTGAGGGCTAGATAGAGGCAAGGTGCCTTTAGAAGACAAAAGTGCCTGTATGTTTGAGATTGTTAGACGCTGATCTAACTAAGTAATAGCACTAGTTAAACTTTGTAACCTTTTAAAGTCGTGCCTCTTCGGAAGAGTTATATAAAGTATCAAACCAAGCTTTGTGCCCAGTTGTGTGAAATAAACTATTTAAGTTTGAATCAAAACTCTCTCCCCCGTGACTTCATTTGGATTACCAGTCTCCTCACCACTCTTTACAAGTCAATGGTCAAGCCTAAATAAATTAATGGTGGCAGCGAAATACAAGTTAACATCAAATCTCCACAGTGGGCGTGGCGACGGGGTACGTCTTGGGTTATATAAGACGTACCCCGAAAGTAAGACGTAGGGGGACTTTTGGGGGGGAAAAGAAAGTAAGACGCTGTCTTACTTTCGGGGAAACACGGTAGTAAGTAAATAATAAATAAATTATGTAGATTAGAATGTAGTTCCGCCTTTAGGTGCGGCCCTCCATAATATTTTTGGCTCTCGTGTGGTCCCTTGGAAAAAATAATTGCCCACCCCTGCTCTAGAGACACAAATTTATAAAGGCATAACATTTTTTTCAATGTTTGCTACTTTGTTCATTGGCTAACACCATTTTCCACTGTTACAATTGCTTGCATGTACAGCCTTTGGCTCTTAAATCACAACATTCCATCATGGTTGTTAACTCTATCTAGTATCTACCCTGGAAAAATGACCAAGCATTTTATATGTGGCTTTAATGTGAAGCAGGAGAATTGGCACCTGAGTGAGAAGTAGTCCCAGAGCCAGGCATGTAGCCGGGGGGGGGGCTAAGGGGGCTTCAGCCCCCCCGAAATTCTCAGGGTGGTCCGCGAAAAGGCCTTACTGGTAAATTATTTAAACTGTTATGTTTATTCATATCATGATCTCATCACCATGCTCATTATATCCCACATTAATGGGGTTATTGGGATAACAATACAAAAGGTTTGCTAGGGTAGACCCTCTTCCACCCAGTCTCAGCCCCCGAACCAAACTCAGCCCCCCGAATCAAAATCCTGGCTACGGCCCTGCCCAGAGCAATAGGCTGGACTCAAAGGCCAATGGAATTCTTTCCAGCTCCAAGAGTCTGCAATTCTGTGAAACTGGGGGAGGGAGGCTTAAGAGAAAACTGCAGGCAGGAGTATATACAGAAGGCTTCTATCCACTCCCTAAATAAAGTTGGATTAGGTAACATGTCAGAATTGCCCTATCATTTCCAATCCTTCCCATTTCAACCATGACAAAAAGAAGAGAGGACAACATTACTGTTTATGGAGTAGCCTGTTGGTGGCAGCAGTGAAGCAAACGTGTGCCTTGCACACACCCATACCAGGTTTTTTAAAAAATCTAACATAGCACATGCTGTTTAGCAGATATTCTGGAAGAAAGCCACGGGCTCACTTTGGTTCAATAGTTACAGAAAATGAAGAATGAATCAGCATTCTGCAGCATGCCACAAAAGAATTATAAACCTGCAAATGTGGTTGAGAAATGAAAACTTTGCCTGTTGGTTTGTGTATGGATGTCCAAGAAACAGAAATACTTTCCCACTGTTTTGCCACTGTACCCCTGGCCGGATCAAACCTGAAGGCACAATGCCAGATTATTCTGACAAATAAAGAAATACTGAATTAAAGAAGTTGATTACTGGGTGAAAGAAGTTCTATTGAGCCAAGGCCGTAGCCAGGATTTAGATTTTGGGGGGGGGGGGTCTGAGTCTGAGTGGGAGAGGATCTACCTTTGCAAATCTTTTGTATGGTTATCCCAATATCCCCATGCATATGGGATATATTGAGCATAGTGATCAAATCATGATATGAATACACATAACAGTTTCAATAATGTACCAGTAAGACCTTCTCGCAGACCACTCTAAGAATTGGGGGGGCTGAAGCCCTCCAGCGCCCCCCCCCTCCCCCGCTACATGTCTGTGTTAAACCATGTTTAAGTTCTGTTTGCTAATTGCTTCTCTCTCTCTCCCTCTCAATGGCCCCTTCCACACAGCTGAATAAAGGCCCACATTTTCTGGAATATATGGCAGTATGGATTCAGGTAACTCAGTTCAAAGCAGATATTGTGGGTTATATGACTGTGTGGAAGGACCCTAACTCTTCGGTGATGCAGCCTTCTTGCATCCAGAATAGATTTGGGAGTAAGTCGACATTGTTTGTTTTTTTAAAATCATTTTTATTAGTGAATGATATGATTTGTGAACAACCTTGACCACATAAAAAGAAAATAAAAAATATAGGTAAAATATCATTGACATGACGATGATACTGGTTCTTGGTACAGTGAAAGGTGGTGAACATAGTTTTAAAGATGGACTGAGTTTTTAATCTCTCTCTCTCTCTCTCTCTCTCTCTCTCTCTCTCACACACACACACACACACACACACACACACACACAGGGGAACATTCTTTATTGAATCCTTCCTATAATTTAAACAGCAAATAGAGGGAACATGTCGGATTTTTTGTCAGGTTGGAATGTTATCCTTTCATAATCTTACATTAAAAATCTAGGTAAAATATCTTTGTCACTGATAGGATCCATCTGCCTATTTCCATCTGTAGGATGTCAGCAGGAATGAAAAAATGCAATGCACTGTTTTGTACACGATCGAGAATAACTATTGTGATTTCATATAGATATCCCAAATACCTACCATGACGATATAAAAGAGTTTTGGGTTTTATTTTTTGATTGTCTCAAATTGTTCATTCTTTTTTGTTTTATTCACAGCTGTTATTAGATACAATATTTTTAGACAACTAAAAGAGTAATAGTAATTATAATACGAATTATGGACAGTTACACTGTTCTGTTCAGTATATAGTGCACTGTGTTGTCGAAGGCTTTCATGGCCGGAATCACTGGGTTTTCCAGGCTGTATGGCCACGTTCCAGAAGCATTCTCTCCTGACATTTCACTCACATCTATGGCAGGCATCCTCAGAGGTTGTGAGGTCTGTTGGAAACTAGGCAAGTGGGGTTTATATCTACGTAATGTCCAGGGTGGGAGAAAGAACTCCTGCTTGTTTGAGGTAAGTGTGAATTTCACAATTGGTCACCTTGATTAGCATTGAATGGCCTTGCAGCTTCAAAGCCTGGCTTCTTCCTGCCTGGGGGAATCCTTTGTTGAGAGGTGTTAGCTGGCCCGGATTGTTTTCTGTCTGGAATTCCCCTGTTTTCTGAGTGGTGTTCTTTATTTACTGTCCTGATTATAGGGTTTTAAAAAAATACCGGTAGCCACATTTTGTTCACTGTCATGGTTTCTTCCTTTTATGTTGAAATTGTCCACATGCTTGTGGATTTCAATGGTTTCCTCTGTGTATTCTGACATAGTAGTTTTTAAAGTGATCCAGTATTTCTGTGTTCTCAAACAATATGCTGCGTCCAGGTTGGTTTATCAATGTGGTCACCCATGCTTTGTCATCTCAATGGGAATGCTGAGTCTCATTTGGTGAGATAAAGCAGGGTATAAATATATACAACAACAACAACAATGTGATGAGGTCATATCAGAGAAGGAAGTTGGTAGCACAAGCTCTTGTAGAGTACATCTACTTCTTCAGATGGATGGCGTGAAGTGCCAAAGAAAAGACTTATTGACAGACCTCATGTGTGAACGAATGCCATAGAAATGCAACATTTGGGATGATGAAATGACAGGTTCAGGTTTCACTATAATCATTGGGGAACAACAACTGGAGGAAAAATGTTGCCTAAAGGCAAGATGGGTAGAAATCCATATGAATGTTTAAGGGAGTTATTGCAAGGTAGTGTCATGCTGGCTGGGAACTGAAAAGGAGATGTCATAAACTGGCCTAGAGGACCCCGTGAGTCTAGTATGTTAGCTAGTGTTATAATATGAGGAGTGTGTCAATAAACCGTTGTCTATGAGACTGAGGATATATTTCAGTTCTGTTTCTTTTTTTCAGACTTCCTTTGTAGATTTTTTTGTCATAGACTTCTGTTCTGAGGTCTGAGAGGAAATGCCCAGAGAGATAGAAATACTCTCCAGATGATTTTTGCATATTCCCATTCCTAATCTCTACTTTAAGTTGTACTGCAGAGACTCGCCTGTTTGCCCAATACAGATTGCTGAAGGGCATTGCTGACATATGTCGTGTTTTATTCAAAGAAAAGTGCCTCTGATATTGTGGCTGATGTGATTAAGTCCTGTGCTAACATTTCCTAAGTAGGTGTATGGGCAGAGCTGGCATCTGGCTATGTGACAAGGGCTTGTACCCATCTTCCCATCAATTTCTCTCTCTTGCTTCGAGCCCAATCTCATGACATGTTCATTTGTTTATTTCCTTTATCCAAAGGGGCAAATCAAGACAGGCAGTGGAGCTGCAAGCATTCCCATAGTGTGTAACCTATCTGCCCCACCTTCTGACCCACCAGGACCTCCTTAGGAGAAAGAAGGTAGCTCTGATTCTAGGGCTTACTAGGCCAGCTTCCTTCTGGGACTGCCAATGTGGAGAAAGCAGCAGTTGTTGATTATTTTCATTTGTCAGGACCAAGGTTTTTTTTTCAGATTTGAAAACCTAGTTCCTAAAATGTAGGATCCTTACACCAGATTTTTTTTATCATAAGAATAGTGCCTTTCCTTTCTTTCTTTCTTCTTTTTTTCTGAAGGGTAGAAAAGCAGTACATTTCAGAGTATGCCTCCTTCCCCTCAAACAAAACTAAATTGGGTTTGGATTAGATGGGAAATATAGAAAAAATAAAGATATACATCAACTTGCAGAACTGACCCCCAAAGAGCTAATTTGAGTAGCATAAAAGGCTGAGTTATACTGAGTCAGCAAACACCTGGGTTAGCAACAAAACACAATAAGTAGAACTATATCTAATATATATATATATTGTACCAATCATATCATAATATCAACTATCAGAGTAACCAATGAGCACCTGTTATGTAATGAATCATATACTTTACCCAACCATGGGAGTGACATCCATCAATTCAATCTCCTTCATACGCACAAAATGTGAGTCTCTCAAGCGGAACAAAGTAGTTCCGAAATCTCGAAGGATAATCCGAAGTAAGTCTAAAGGCAGGAAGGTCCAAGGGTACTCGAAAGGAACCTCAGTCCATACAAAAGTTAAATATCCATAATCCAATGCAACAAACAAAAGACGAGGGACGTACCCAAGTACACATCCACACTGAAGTATTCCAAGAGGGAAAGGAAGCCAACGGCATTGGATTATGGATATTTAACATTTGGATGGACCGAGTTTCCTTTTGAGTACCCTTGGACCTTTCCACCTTTGGACTTACTTCGGATTATCCTTCGAGATTTCGGAACTACTTTGTTTCGCTTGAGAGACTCACATGTTGTGTGTATGAAGGAGATTGAATTGATGGATGTCACTCCCATGGTTGGGTACAGTATATGTATCAGGTGCTCATTGGTTACTCTGATAGTTTATTTATTTATTTATTTATTTATTTATTTATTGGGGCTTCTACGCCGCCGACTCCCGGGGGCTCGTGGCGGCTCACAAAAGCCAATGGCACAACACCAAAGGGTTAAAACATCAGACAGTTAAGAACACAGTTAAAAACAGTAAAATACAATTAAAACAATAGAGCAGCAGCAGATATAGCAGACCAGGGAGTATAAGCCCGGGCCTACCCACCGAAGGCCTGCCTAAACAAGTGAGTTTTGCAGGCCCGTCTAAACGGGAGTAGGTCTTTCAGGGCTCTGGCTTCGGCCAGGAGGGCGTTCCATAGTGTGGGGGCTATAACGGAGAATGCCTTCCGGCGGGTAGATGTCAAGTGCGCCAACTTTACTGATGGTACTACCAAGAGGTTGGCCTCTTTGGACCGTAGTGATCTCGATGGGCAATATGGAGTGAGACGGTCCCTCAGATACGCTGGCCCCAGGCCGTGTATGGCCTTAAAGGTAAGGACCAGCACTTTGAAGGCGACCCGGTGCTCAATAGGCAGCCAGTGCAGATCCTGCAAGATTGGTGTTATGCGGCAACCTGCTGGAGCCCCAGACAGGAGCCACGCGGCAGTGTTCTGCACCAGCTTGAGCTTCCGGATCGACGACATAGGCAGGCCAACGTAAAGCGCGTTACAGTAGTCTAGCCTTGAGATGACCGTGGGCTTGATCACCGTGGCTAGGTCGCTCCGGGAGAGGTAGGGGCCAGCCTCCTTGCCTGGCGGAGATGGAAGAAAGAAGCCTTGCTGGCCACAGAGACCTGGGCCTCCATGGTCAGCTGGGAGTCCAATTGGACACCCAGGCTCTTCACAGACGGCACTGGATGCAGCGCCCCACCCGCCCGGGTCGGAAGCCGGGCACCCACCTCGCCCGGGCCGCCCAGCCACAAGATCTCCGTCTTCGCCGGATTCACCCTCAACCTACTGGCTCGCAGCCATCCAGTAACGGCTTCAAGGCAGTGTTGGAAATTATCGGGGACGAACTCCGGCCTGCCCTCCATCCTCAGAATGAGCTGAGTGTCATCAGCGTACTGATGGCAGATCAGCCCATAACTCCGCACCAGCTGTGCAAGCGGCTGCATGTAGATGTTAAATAACAGAGGGGAGAGAATGGCCCCCTGAGGGACTCCACACACTAATGGGGAGCCCTCGGAGACCACCCCGCCCCCTCACACGCTGAGACCGCTGGCAGAGGAAGGAGGTCAGCCATTTAAGGACAGTCCCCCCTCACTCCAGCCATGGCCAGGCGGTGGATCAAGAGATTGTGGTCGACCGTGTCAAACGCTGCCGTGAGGTCCAATAACACGAGCAGCGCAGACCCGCCTTGGTCGAGCTGGCAGCGGAGTTGGTCTGTGATGGAGACCAGGACCGTCTCCGTCCCGTGCCCCGAACGGAAGCCGGACTAGAAGGGGTCTAACCATGTTGTATCATCTAAGAAGGACTGCAGCTGCTCATTACTGCCCTCTCAACCACCTTGCCCAGGTACGAAAGATTCGACACTGGGCGGTAGTTGGAGGGAACCGCAGGGTCCAATGATGGTTTCTTCAGTAATGGAGCTACCACCACCTCTTTTAAGCACTCTGGAAAGACTCCTTGCTCAAGGGAGCTGTTTATGATATTCAACAGAGGTGATATTATGATATGATTGGTGTTATATATATATATATATATATATATATATATATATATATATATAGTGTTTTGTTGCTAACCCAGGTGTTTGCTTTGTTAGTAGCCCCTGCTCCTTTGTGCAGTTATACTGAGTCAGACCAGTGGTGCATTTGGTCTCATATACTCAACACTGACGGAAAGCAAGAGTTTTTGACAGAAGTCCTTCCATTTTATGGCTTTATAAACAAGAACCTTGGTCTCCCTATGGATGTCCAGGTCCTCAAACATTCTCTGCTTCATTTCGAAAAATGCTGCACTTGCAGAGCTCAGGCAGTGTTGTATTTCAGTGTCAATGTTGACTTTTGTGGAGAGGTGACTGCCAAGGTAGTGGAAATGATCAACATTTTCTAATGTTACACCATTAAGTTGAATTTCTGGCATTGCACAGCGATTGGCTGGGGACTGCTGGAAGAGTGCTTTGGTTTTCTTGATGTTAAATGACAGGTTGAGCTTCTTGTATGCTTCTGTGAAAGTGTTTAGAGTGGCTTGTAGATCTTCTAACTGCACACAGATGACATTGTCATCAGCATACTGGAGTTCTATAATAGATGTTGTTGTGACCTTGGTTTTGGCTTTCAGTCTGCTGGGGTTAAATAGCTTGCCATCTGTCCGATAGATGATTTCCACTCCGGTGGGAAGCTTCCCATCAACAAGATGAAGTATCATAGCAATAAAGATGGATAATAAGGTTGGGGCAATAACGCATCCCTGTTTGACACCTGATTCCACCTTAAATGGGTCACTTTGTGAGCTATGCTGTCAAAGACTGTTGCCATCTTTACATCGTGGAGGAGCCGCAGGATGTTCACAAATTTGTCAGGGCATCCGTTTTTTTGGAGGATGGTCTAGAGAGAACTGCAATTTACTGTGTCGAATGCCTTTGCAAGATTTTGTTCCCTGCACTTTTCTTGGAGTTGTCATGCAGTGAAGATCATGTCCACTGTTCCTCTGGAGGGCCGGAAGCCATTCTGGAATTCTGGGAGGACGTCTTCTGAGATGGGCAGAAGGCGGTTTGCAAGGATTCTTGCAAGGATTTTCTCACGGAGATTAGAATGGAGATACCTCGATAGTTTCCACAAGTCTGTTCTTTCCTCTTTTTTGAAAAGGGTGGTGAAAAGGCACCCATGGATCCTTCTTGCCTATAGAGTTCAAAAGATTTCCTCCTAGCAAAATAGTAAAATTATCTCATCTGTTTAAAACAGTGGTCCTCAAACTAAGGCCCAAGGGCCGGATACGACCCTCCAAGGTCATTTACCCAGCCCTTGCTCAGGGTCAACCTAATTTTGAAATGACTTGAAAACACCCAACAACAACAACAACAGCAGCAATATCAACAATCCTATCTCATCAGCCAAAAGCAGGCCTACGCTCCCCATTGAAATACTAATAATTTGTTTAAATTGTTCATCATTTTAATTATTGTATTGTTTTAAAGTGTTTTTGCTCTACAAATAAGATATGTGCAGTGTGCATAGAAATCCATTCATGTTTTTTTCCCCTTCAAATTATAATCCGGCCCTCCAACAGTTTGAGGGATTGTGACCTGGCCCTCTGTTTAAAAAGTTTGAGGAACCCTGGTTTAAGATGTGTGGCAAATAAGGATCCACAGTTAATGTTAATCATTATTGGATGCATCAGTAGGATCTCAATTTCAATATTTGATAAACAGAATTACCATTCATGAACAAAAACAGCAAATCCTACTCAAATGAACTTCTATAAAAAAGAGAGAGAAATCGATTTTAACAGAGTAGAATCTTAGTTTGCTGTTATTATTGCTCTTATTTGAGGTTCAGGAAAGGAACAGTATGGCACAGCTAATAATTTCGTGAAGAACAAAGTGTCAATTTTATTGGCTGGTTTGGAGGGGGTGCCTCTTTAATTTTCATAAGCTTTGGATATCATTTTCATTAAAACTGCATAGCAATTCTGTTAAAACATGAAGAAGGTAATATCGCTCTTCTTTCTGCTAGTGTTGCCTGTGTTTCAGATCTTTGCATTGTCTGACCTCATTTCAGTCATTTTTCCATATCCTGCCTGTCTCGAATCCTCTGAAGGAACACACTGATGCTGTGTTTATGCTAATTTTATGCTCTCTGAGTTGTGTCTGTTATTCAAAGCAGTTGAAGCACTTATTGCTAGTAATCTTATTTCTGCCAGAGCCCCAAGG
>JARBWK010004260.1:0-10701 GCA_030556195.1 Anolis apletophallus | reverse complement strand
TCCACAGTGCTCTCTGGATGTCGGTGACCTACAACTCCAAAACTCAAGGTCAATGCCCACCAAACTCTCTCTATAGTATTTTCTCTTGGTGATGGGAGTTCTGTGTGGAAAGTTTGTGTCTTTCTGCCATTCCTGCCAGGATATCTGTGTTGTGTTCATCGAAACAGGCCCAGGTTTCACACTGAGTGTATAAATACATTTAAAAACATATTAACTATATGTATTACTGTGTTAGAGTGTCGTTTTGTGTCGTTTTGGTTGGTGGTGTGCCCCAGGATTTGGTAAATGTAAAAAGTGTGCCGTGGCTCAAAAAAGGTTGGGAAACACTGCTGTAGAAGATTGAGGTCTTCAGAACGGAGGGATCTCTGGGGAACATAATATGGGAGTAGGCGGTCCCTCAAGTACACTGGCCCCAGACCATGTAAGGCCTTAAAGGTTAAAACCAACACTTTGAAGATGATCCGGTGCTCAACTGGTAACCAGTGCAGTTGCTGCAGAGTTGGAGTGATGTGCGCCCTGGCTGGCACTCGAGCCAGGAGTCTCGCTGCTGCGTTCTGCACCAGTTTAAGCTTCCGGATGACCGACAAAGGAAGACCAATGTAAAGGGCGTAACAGTACTCTAGCCTCGAGATGACCATCACTTGGATCACCGTGGTTAGGTCATTTCTGGTGAGATAGGGCGCCAGCTGCCTAGCCTGCCGCAGTTGGAAAAAAGTGGATCTGCTGACAGCAGAGGCCTGAGTCTCCATTGTCGGCAGCGGATCGAACTGGACCTCTAGGCTCTTTACTATGCATGACGGGCGTAGAGCCTCGCCATCCAGGGTAGGCAGCTGGAGCCCGCACCCCCCGGATGACCCAGCCAAAGGATCTCCGTCTTAGATGGATTCTCTCTCAGCCGACTGGCTCGTAGCCAACCAGTCACGGCTTCAAGGCATTGTTGGAAACAATCGGGTACAGAGTCTGGCCGGCCGTCCATCCTCAGCACCAGATGGGTGTCATCACCGTACTGATGACACTCCAGACCAAAACTCCGCACCAATTTGGCAAGTGGCCTTAAATGGCCCTTGGGGAACAGATCTGGCCAGGAAAAAAGTAAGGGCCCTACTACGGCGGCGCAACGGGTGAAACCGTTGAGCTGCTGAACTTGCTGACCTCAAGGTTGGCAGTTAGAATCTGCGGCATGGGGTGAGCTCCTGCTGTCAGCCCCAGCTCCTGCAAACATATAAAATGTGCGATCAATAGGTACCACCTCGGCAGGAAGGCAAACATGTAACCAGGAGGTGTCTACGGACAACACAGGCTCCTAGGCTTGGAAATGGAGATGAACAGTCTCCCCCACAGCCATTCTCTCCCCTCTGTTATTTAACATCTATATGCAGCCGCTTGCACAGCTGGTACGGAGTTTTGGGCTTGAGTGCCACCAGTACGCCGATGACACTCAGCTCATTCTGAGGATGGAGGGCAGGCCTGGATCCGTCCCCGATAATTTCCAGCGTTGCCTCAAAGCCGTTACTGGATGGCTGCGAGCCAGTAGGTTGAGGGTGAATCCAGCGAAGGCGGAGATCCTGTGGCTGGGCCGTCCGGGCGATGGGGATGTCCAGCTTCCGACCCTGGACGGTGTGGCGTTATGCCCATCGCCTTCTGTAAAGAGCTTGGGAGTTCATTTGGACTCCCAATTGACCATGGAGGCCCAGGTCTCCATGGTCAGCAAGTCTGCTTTTTTCCATCTCAGACAGGCGAGGCGGCTGGCCCCCTATTTATCCCGGAACGACCTGGCCACGCTGATCCAAGCCACGGTCATCTCGAGACTGGACTACTGTAACGCACTCTACGTTGGCCTTCCTCTGTCAGTGACCCGGAAGCTCAGGCTGGTGCAGAACACTGCCGCCCGACTCCTGTCTGGTACGCC
Organism: Anolis apletophallus; assembly: GCA_030556195.1. Classification (NCBI taxonomy): domain Eukaryota; kingdom Metazoa; phylum Chordata; class Lepidosauria; order Squamata; family Anolidae; genus Anolis; species Anolis apletophallus. Next base: position 8,792 of record JARBWK010004260.1, on the reverse strand, counting down.
AGCTGGTAGTCACATAACACCCACCTTGCAGGATCTGCACTGGCTTCCAATTGAGCACCGGATCACCTTCAAAGTGCTGGTGCTTACCTTTAAGGCCTTGCACGGCCTGGGGCCAGCGTATCTGAGGGACCGCCTCTCCCCATATTGCCCTACGAGATCACTCCGATCGGAAGGTACTAACATTTTGGATGTCCCCTCTGCGAAGTCCGCCAAACTAACAGCAACCCGTAGGGAGGGCATTTTCCGTGATTGCGCCCACACTATGGAATGCCCTCCCCGCTGAAACGCGCGCCATCCAGGATCTGCTGCCTTTTAGGCGGGCTTGCAAGACCTACCTATTCCAGCAGGCCTTCGGCCTATAGGTTTTGCTTAGGCACGCCCGTCGTACTGTAATTTCTGACACCTGTTGTGGTTTTTTTTTTTGGTTTTTTTTTTTAATGATATTTTATTGAATTTTCCAACAATATTAAAATAACAGTCCGTCCCCCCATTCCTCCCCCCCAACCTCCCTCCTCCCCCCCGCCCTCCCCTCCCTGAGGCATCTCCTATCCAGCCCGACTTCCTCTTCCACCTTCCACCTCGTTAACAAGTCCCATTTAAATCATTATCAACCGTCAGAACAAGCCCCGGGTTTGAATATATCCAGCCGTAGCTTTGCCCATTGTTTACATACAACTTAAATTATATAACTTCTAATTTTTTAAATTCTCTTAAATAGTTTGTAATCGGTCCAGTCCGTGGCTTCTTTCTGATTTGTCATCGCTTTTGTGAGACAGTCCATATTTCTAACTTCCAACAGTTTTCTATCCAGTCATCAGTTTTCGGGGTAGCGCCTCCTTCCAGCGTCTGGCTATCACCATTCTCGCTGCAGTAATGCAGTAAATAAAAAGTTTTTCTTTATTTTTCTCTAATTGAAATCAGCAAGCCAAGTAATAAATACCTGGCTTTAAAAGAAAAATCCACCCCAGGGCTTCTTTTATTGCTCCATAAATCGTCCCCCAGAACTTTTTAATCTTTCTGCACCCCCCCCCCATATGAAAGAAATATCCGCTCTCTTTCTGGCATCTCCAGCACTTATTGCTGGCCCTGACGTTATAATTGGCTATGCTAAATGGTGTTAGATACCACCTGTAAAAGATTTTTAGGCCATTCTCTTTCAAATCGTATGCATAGAGATAACCTAGATGCACTTTCAATATCTTTCCCAGTATTTCAAGTGAATGGGCTGGCCCAGGTCCCTGGCCCACTTCACCATACACTTTTTAACCGCCTCCTCTTCTGTTTTCCATTGGAGGAGGTGGTTGTACAAGATGGTTATTTTGCCTTTTTTTTTTGTTACTATTTTGTCCCACCAATGTTCCTCTATCTCGAATCCTGTCTCCTTATCTTTCTTAAATATCTCCCAGATCTGTTTATGTTGGAACCAATCTAAAGATTCATCCAACTCTTTAAGTTCTTCTAGATCTTTTATGTTTGGACCCGAGATTGGATTTTTAAGTATTGCCTCATACCTCAACCAGTTCTTTTTGTCGTATTGTCTCCTAAAATGCGCCTCCTGGGGCGATAACCATTTTGGGACTTTTCTAAATAGCCAATCTTTTTTCCTCAACCATATCCGCAACAGCGATTTCCTCACACAGTGGTTGTTGAAATTCCTCTCGATTTTAGCTTTACCGTACCAGAGATACCCATGCCACCCGGTCCTGAGGTCAAAGCCTTCCAGCGTCAGGAGCTGGGTATCCTCTAGTGTTGTCCATTTGGTAATCCAGTCTAATACACTAGCCTCGTAGTATGAAGGCAGGTCCGGAACACCGAAACCTCCTCTCTCCTTGTCATCTATAAGGTTTTTCCAGCAGATCCTGGGTTTCCTCCCTTTCCAAACAAATTTTCTTAGTTCTCTCTCCCATGGTTTGAAATACTTATCGTTACAAATGATAGGGAGGCATTGAAATAAAAAGAGAAGTTTTGGGAGGATACTCATTTTTATAAGGGATATTCTCCCCAGAAGCGTTAGGTTTAAGCGGGTCCATCTCTTTAAGTCCTGCTTAATTTGCTGCCATTTAGGGTCGTAATTATTTTTAATTAGATCTATGTTTTTCGCTGTTATATTAATCCCTAAATATTTCACTTTATTTGTTATTTTTAGCCCTGAGCTATCTTCCAACTTCTCTCTCTCTTTTACATCTAGATTCTTTACCAGCATTTTAGTTTTTTCTCTATTTATTTTGAATCCCGAAACCTTTCCGAAGTCCTCCAGTTTTTCTACCCAAGTTTTTATCTTTTCGGAGTAACCTATATCTAATTCTTGCATTAATAACTCTATGAAGGTCCAGTTGATTCGGTCAAAGGCCTTTTCTGCATCAATAAACAGAAAGGCCACCTTTTTTTGAATATTCATTCTATAATACTCCATTGCATCCACTATTGTTCTGATGTTGTCTTTTAGTTGACGGCCCGGCAGAAAGCCTTTTTGATCTTGTTTTATCCATTCCTTTAGGAAGTTTTTTAATCTCTCCGCTAGGATCCCTGCATAAATTTTGTAGTCAACATTTAAAAGCGAGATGGGTCTGTAATTCCCCATCTCTGCTTTTTTGGTCCCTTCCTTATGTATTACTATTATTCTTGCTGTTGACCAGGTCTCCGGGAGCCTTTTTGTGAGTAATACTTCATTCATAGATTTTAGCAAATGAGGTGCTAGCTCCTCTTCAAAGGATTTGTAATATAAGGCTGTGAAGCCATCTGGCCCTGGGGCCTTATTTCTCTTTAGGTTCTTTATGGCTGCTTTTAATTCCTCTCTATTTATCGGGTGATTGAGATCTTCCCTTTGTTCCTCTGTAATCTTGTTGAGGTGAAGCCCACTTATGTAGGCTTGTACCTCATCTTTCTTTATGTTGTCCCGGGAATATAGCCTTCTATAGAATTTTTTAAATCTTTCGTTTATTTGGGTATCTGTGTTATAAACTTTCTCTTTTTCAATGATTTGGGTAATATGGTTCCGTTGTTTCCTCTTCCTGATTTTGGACGCAAGCCATCTCCCTGGCTTATTAGCGTTTTGGAAGTGGGTTTGTTTTATAAATTTAAGGTTTTCTTCTATTTTTTCTAGGTCTATCTTCTCCTTTTGTTTTTGGAGAGTTTTCCGTTGCCATTTTAAGCTTCTGTGATTGGGGTGTAGTTTTAATTTTTTATCGACTTCTCCTAGTTTTTCCCAGAGGGCATCCTCTACTTTTTTGGGTTTTCCTCTTTAGTATACTCTGATGTATAAAGTGCCCCCCTCATTACTGCTTTGCTTGCCTCCCACACCGTATGGGTGTGGGTGTCTTCTGAGTATTTATCTCAAAGTATTCCTTTAGCAAGATTCTATATCTATCCTTCTGATCCTCGTTTCTAAGTAGGTCCTCTCTGAGAGTCCAATTTCTCATGCCTTGGCTCCTCTGACCTATTAGGAATTGGATCACATTGTGGTCAGAAAATATCTGCGGTAGGATTTTTATTTTCCCCAGTTTAGTTAACAGGTCCCTTGATGGCCATATCATATCGATTCTCGACCAGGAACCATACCTGCCGGAATAGCAGGTATAGTCCCTGGCCCCGGTTTTGTTCTCTCCATCCGTCCACCAAGCCCAATGCATCTAGGATCTCTTTACCCTCTTTTGGTAGTTGTCCTGTCCTTTTATCCTTTACCTTCTTTCTTGATCTGTCCCACTCTCTTTCCACCACCCGTTAAAGTCCCCTAGCATGATGAGCTCATCATACTCTACTTTCTCTATCTCTATTGAGATCTCTCAGGAACTTAACTTTTGGTCCATTGGGTGCGTAAATATTGCACACAAGAATCTTTTTATTATCCCATTCTAGATTTATTGCTATATACCTTCCTCCATATCTCTGAAGGCCATCTGACTTTTCCAGGAGTCTCTAATATATATCACTACCCCGTTCTTTTTCTTGTCCCCCCCTGAGTAATACATGTTACCTAGAGCTTTCTGGTTGAGGTAGGCCATATCTCTCCCCTGTATGTGCGTCTCCTGTAGCGCCACTAGATCTGCCTTTTTTGATTTTAGAAAATCAAATATTCTTTTCCTTTTTTGGGGGTTGTTCATCCCATTCACATTATTTACCCAACAATCAATATGCATAGAATGACCTCTTTGAGTTCTTTTGTGTTTGTAGCCTCGTTTGACGCCTTGAGTCCTCCTGCCTTATTTCCTGGGGTGGGTGTGGAATCGATTCGTCCTCCTTCTCATCCTGCTCCAGTACTCCTTCCTCTTCTGAGCCGTCTTTCTCCCCTTTACCTCTCGAATGTTGGTCCTCATCCACTAATTTCTTGTACATGCTTCTCGCTTTTTCTTCTGTTGTTATCCAAATCCTTTTTTCTCTTAGGGTCATCATGAGGCCTTCCTTCTTTTCCCATCGATATTTTATGTTCCTTTTTTTCAGCTCATCGGTGACACCTGTTGTGTTGTGTCTCTCACATCAGGCTTTTAATTCGTTGGTTTTATATTGTGTTTTCTTGCCGTGTTTTAAATTGTTTTACCCTGCTGTTTTATCCGGCGCTTGTGAGCCGCCCCGAGCCTCCCGGGAGTGGCGACATAGAAGCCCAACAATAAATAAATAAATAAATAAAGAAGGGTTGAGCATCGCCTCCAGAAACCAAAGATAAAAGGGGAAGCCTTTGCCTGTGAATTTCTGTTTTATTGTATCAAGGCATTGAATGTTTACCTGTGATTGTATACATGCTGTAATCCGCTCTGGGTTCCCTCGGGGAGAGAGGGCGGAACAGAAATAAAGTATTATTATTATTATTATATTATGATTACACTATCCTAGTAAGACACCCCCGATTGTAAGACGTATTGGGGGTGTCAGGGGGGTCGGCTAATGTAAGCCGTACCCCGAAAGTAAGCCGTACCCGAAGTCCATGCGAAGGGAGGGGAAAGAAGGAGCAAGAAGCGGGGCGAAGCGGCGTCGCATCAGAGGCTCCTTCTCCTTTCCCCCTCCCTTCGCTCACTTGAATGGACGAAGGAAGGGGAGGGGAAAGAAGGAGCAAGAGGCGGGGCGAAGCGGCGTCGTGTCAGAGGCCAGGCCTCAGACGCGGACGCCGCTGCTTCACCTCTTCTCCTTTCCCCCTCCCTTCCTTCGTTCACTCGAATGGACGAAGGAAGGGAGGGCGAAAGAAGGAGCAAGAGGCGGGGTGAAGCGGTGTCGCGTCAGAGGCCAGGCAAGAGGCGTGCCGCGCACGAGGCGTGCCGCGGTCGGCCCGTGTGGCCGGCCAGGTACCGTTGCCCTACTGGGTGAAGAATTCTTTCGGGGTATGTCCAATATAAGACGTACCCTGAAAGTAAGACGTAGTGGGGCTTTTGGGGGTAAAAAGAAAGTAAGACATCGTCTTACTTTCGGGGAAACACGGTAGGTTGGCAGAAGCTAGGGCTAACAGTGGGAGCTCATGCTGCTCCAAGGATTCGAACCTGCGACTTTTCAATCAGCAAGTTCAGCAGCCTGGCGGTTTAACCCACTGGGGACTCAGGGTGGATTACAATGTACACATTACATAAAGACACACAACACACAAGACAGACAGAGGCAATTTAACATCTGGCCACCAGGGGGAGCTGTCGCACTCCTTCATTCCTCAGCGTGTTTCCTGGAGATCTTTTTTTTAATGGCCTCGTAAATCAGTTAAATTTAGCCTCCCCACTAAGTGGTCCCTTAATTTCCTACTTGACAGATGCAACTGTCTTTTGGGTTGCAAAGGTCGACAACAGGCTACACAATAGGTCGAGAGCCCACCTCGACCCAGGCAGGCCTCGAACTCATGACCTTTTGGTCAGTAGAGATCTTATGACACCCAGCCAGCTGCTCCACATTCCAAGGGAAACTTGCTTCCAGTTAACTATGAAGCTGTTCTAAACAGTCCTGGGGGACTCAGAAAAATCCAGTAAAATAGTAAAAAAAAAAAAAAACATTTCCAAGCGGAGGCTCAATTTGTTTCTTGAAACCTGTGAGGGGGGCTGCTAGGAGGGGGGAGAGTGCCAATTTCCCACGGCACATCTGATGATCGCTCACGGCACACTAGTGTGCCACGGCACACTGGTTGGCAAACACTGTCCTAAGGAGATCCTGTCTTGAATCACTATTACCTGTCTCTCACAAATACTATAAGGCTGGATGCACACTGCCATATACTGCTGTTTCAGAAGGCAGATTAACTGCATTCAACTGTATTATATAGCATCCTGTTCAATGTACTTAATTCGCCTTCCGAAAGTGCATTCATTATATGGCAGTGTGGATTCAAATTTCATCCTTCTGAGTTGAACTGTGATGTTCCATTCCTATTGGTTGGGGAAGAAGAATCCAAAGGAGGGTCCTGCTGCCCTCTACTGGCCAGAGTGCTTATTGCAGTGCATGGCACCTTTTTTTTCCATACACCAGAACCCAAAACACTGGTTTGTGAAACTCCAAAGGGAGCTCATTTGCACAAATAAGATGCACTTCACTAATCTATCTATCACATACTAGTGAATTCAGTGCAAGCAGCTACTGGCATTCTAAGCCAGTGTTTTTCAACCTTTTTTGAGCTGCGGCATGTTTTTTACATTTACAAAATCCTGGGGCACAACACCAACCAAAATGACACAAAATGACACTCTAACACAGTCATACCTATAGTTAATATGTTTGTAAATGTATTTCTACACTCAGTGCGAAACCTGGGCCTGTTACGATGAACACAACATAGATATCCTGGCAGGAATGGCAGAAAGACACAAACTTCCCACACAGAGGGGGACACAAGGTCAATTCCCCAGCAAACCCTTTCAGTACTTTCTGTTGGTAATGAGAGTTCAATATGCCAAGTTTGGTTCAATTCCATTGTTGCAAAGAGTTCAGGATGCTCTTTGATTGTGTGTGAACTATAAATCCCAGAAACTGTAACTCCCAAATGTCAAGGTTTATTTCCCCCCAAACTCCATCTGTGTCTGCATTTGGACATATTGAGTATTCATGCCAAGTTTGGTCCTGATCCAACATTGTTTCAGTCCACAGTGTTCTCTGGATGTCGGTGAACTACAAATCCAAAACTCAAGGTCAATGCACACCAAACTCTTATAGCATTTTCCCTTGGTTATGGGAAGTGGGAAGTTTGTGTCTTTCTGCCATTCCTGCCAGGTTGTCTATGTTGTGTTCATTGAAACAGGCCCAGGTTTCACACTGAGTGTATAAATACATTTAAAAACATATTAACTATATGTATTACTGTGTTAGAGTGTCATTTTGTGTCATTTTGGTTGGTGGTGTGCCCCAGGATTTTGCAAATCACTATTTGAGTCTACAGTGGTCTCTGGATATAGGTGAACTACAAATCCAAAACTCAAGGTCAATGCCCACCAAACTCTCCTAGTGTTTTCTCTTGGTCATGGGAGTTCTGTGTACCAAGTTTGGTTCAATTCCATCGTCGGTGGAGTTCGGAATGCTCTTTGATTGTAGGTTAACTATAAATCCCAGCAACTACAACTCCCAAATGACAAACCAAACCCACCCACCCCCCAACGCCACCAGCATTCAAATTTGGGTGTATCGGATATTATTAGTGCCAAATGCATCCTGCATATCAGATATTTACATTAGGATTCCTAACAATAGCAAAATTACAATTATGAAGTAGCAACAAAAACCATGTTATGCTTGGGGGTCACCACAAAATGGGGAACTGTATTGAGGTGGGCTTGAATGCTGGTGGGGTTTGGGGGAAATAGACTTTGACATTTGGGAGTTGTAGTTGCTGGGATTTATAGTTCATCTACAATCAGAGCATTCGAACTCCACCAACGATGGAAATGAACAAACTTGGCACACAGAACTCCCATGGCCAATGGAAAATACTGGAAGAGTTTGGTGGGCATTGACCTTGAGTTTGGGAGTTGTAGTTCACTTACTTCCAGAGAGCACTGTGGACTCAAATAATGATAGATCTGGAGTGGACCAAACTTGGCATGAAGACGCAATATGCCCAAATGTGAGCACTGATGGAGTTTGGGGAAAATAGACCTTGACATTTGGGAGTTGTAGTTGCTGGGATTTCTAGTTCACCTACAATCAAAGAGCATTCTGAACTCCACCAACGATGGAACGGGGCCAAACTTCCCACACAGAACTCCCATTACCAATGGAAAATACTGGAAGAGTTCGGTGGGCATTGACCTTGAGTTTGGGAGTTGTAGTTCACCTACATCCAGAGAGCACCGTGGACTCAAACAATGATGGATCTGGACCAAAATTGACATGAAGACTCAATATGTCCAAATGTGAACACTGGTGAAGTTTGGGGAAAATAGACCTTGACATTTGGGAGTTGTAGTTGCTGGGATGTATAGTTCACCTCCAATCAAAGAGAATTCTGAACCCCAGCAGTGATGGAATGGGGCCAAACTTCCCACACAGGCCTGGGCCAACTCTGGCCTTCCCTCCAGGTGTTTTGGACTTCAACTCCCACAATTCCTAACAGCCGGTAGGCTGTTAGGAATTGTGGGAGTTGAAGTCCAAAACACCTGGAGGAAGGCCAGAGTTTGCCCTGGCCTGCCCATGACTAACAGAAGATACTGAGTTTTCTGATGGCCTTTGGAGGGAGGAGCCTTGACACCCTCCAACTAAGTCAGGTTGAGAGACACTGGCTTTGAGTTCCATGCTGAGCTTCAAGCCTTGTGCGCAGGCGCACTTTCCCCCCCTTACCCCTCCTTCCCTCCTCCTTTAGCCGCGCATGCGCTCCGGGACAGGTTGAGAGACACTGACTT
>JARBWK010004259.1:0-10702 GCA_030556195.1 Anolis apletophallus | reverse complement strand
CAAAATTAATCTGGGAACCCCACCTCCAAGGTGAACTGAACCACCTATACTGGGCTCTACAGGCCAGTGTGTAAGAGCCATGCCAGATTTACGGTCATTCACCCGAGCTCTTAAAACCTGGCTCTTTGTCAAAGCTTTTAATTTGTTGTTATTTAATATACTGTACATGTTGTTTTCATCTGTTATGTAAGTCGCTTAGAGCACTTTAGTGGGAAGTGACTCATGAACTGAACTGAATTGAATGAAGACCCCACCACAGACATCAGAAGAGTTGCAAGACCAAGAACAAACCACGAGAGTAAAGACAAAGATCCACCCAGAGGAAAAGTGTTCTTATCATACATCAAGGGAACCACTGGCCTCATAGAGAAGCTGATGAGGAAACACACCCTACAAACTATCTACAGACCCACTAAGTGTGTTCAGCAAAGGACAAGAGGGATCCTCTCACCTCTGTAGGAGTCTATCATATACCATGCATGCAGCTTTTGACAAGTCTACATAGGGACCACCAAATGCAGCATTGCCCAAACACGAATCAAGGAACATGAAAGGCACTGCAGACTAATTCAACCAGAGAAGTCAGCCATAGCAGAGCACCTGATAAACCAACCTGGACACGGCATATTATTTGAGAAGACAGAAATGCTGGACCACTCTCACAACTTCCATGTAAGACTACACAGGGAAGCCATTGAAATCCACAAGCATGTAGACAATTTCATCAGAAAGGAGGAACACAAACAAAATCTGTCTACCAATACTAAAAAGCAACATTGACACTTGCCTCAAGCAGACAAGAGTTCATTCTCCCACCCTGGACATCCCCCACTTGCCTAGTTTCCAACAGACCTCACAATCTCAGAGGATGCCAGCCATAGATGTTGGAAAATGTCAGGGGAGAATGCTTCTGGAACATGGTTATACAGGCCAGAAAAACTCACAGCAACCCCATGGATTCTAGGCTTGGTTTAGAATCCTAAAATCGGGATTCTAAAATCAAATGGGGGGGGGGGGGGATTTTTTTTTTTTTGATTAGTATATAAAAGACTTACAAAAAACTTTCCAAAAGTTCTAAAATGTAACTTAAGTACTAACGAAATTCTAAAGTGGTTCTAAAGTAGGAAAAGCAGGGAAACAGTCAAAAATCAATGGGGGAACATTCCCTTCAACTCTGCAGTGCAATTCAATGGATCTGTAGATGTATAACATAAATATAAGAGCTAGCTAGTAGCTACTAGCTCTCAGTACAATGTGACCTTCTCTACCCTCCTCTTTCATTCCTTCCTTTGCTCTTTGGTTCCCCCATCCCTTCTTTTCTCTTCTTCGCCCCTCTTTCCCCGCGCTCACCGGTGCCCTCGCTCACCCCCTCGCCTCTCTCTGGCCTCGATCCATGGATCGAGGCTGAGAGAACAGGCAGAGAGGCCCCTTTCAGCTAAAATATAAGCCGACCCAAGCCTGGGTCGGCTTATATTTTAGCTGGAAAAGGCCCCGCGCCCCTCTGCTTCTCTCTAGCCTGGATCGAGGCTAGAGAGAAGAGAGCGCGCGAGCCCCTTTCCAGCTAAAATATATACGACCCAAACCTGGGTCGGCTTATATTTTAGCTGGAAAGGGCCTCAATCGGAGGAATTTCCTCCTGTTTCCCAGGCTGTCCCTCCGGCTTCTGAGGGACAGCCTGGGAAACAGGAGGTAATCCTCCGATTGAGCTCGCAGGGTTAAGGGAGGCAGATGCCTCCCTTAACCCCTGCGAGTTCTCAATCGGAGGAATTACCTCCTGTTTCCCAGGCTGTCCCTCAGAGCGGAGGGACAGCCTGGGAAACAGGAGAAAATTACCGATTGAGAAACTCGCAGGGGTTAAGGGAGGCATCTGCCTCCCTTAACCCCTGCGAGTTCTCAATCGGAGGAATTACCTCCTGTTTCCCAGGCTGTCCCTCAGAAGCGGAGGGACAGCCTGGGAAACAGGAGGAAATTTCCGATTGAGACCTTTTCAGCTAAAATATAAGCCGACCCAGGTTTGGGTCGGCTTATATTTTAGCTGGAAAAGCCCTCGCGCGCCTCTGCTTCTCTCTAGCCTCGATCCAGGCTAGAGAGAAGCAGAGGGCGCCGCCCCTTTCCAGCTAAAATATAAGCCGACCCAAGCCTGGGTCGGCTTATATTTAGCTGGAAAGGGCCTCGCGCCTCTGCTTCTCTCTAGCCTCGATCCAGGGCTGGGCTGTCATTGGCGAGAGAGGAGGAGGAGGCCCTCGCTCACCCCATCCATGTTTCTTTGCCTCTGATTGGCTAAAGGAAAGGTGGAGTGAAGGGGAGGGTATGTCCACCTGGTATCCATCAGCCAATGGCAAAACACGCTTACTAAGGGCAAAGAAACCATACGAATGCTTTACGACCCAGATACAAAAATGGCGCCCCCAAGTGCCGTAAAGAAAGTCTACTTCCTGGTTCGCGACAGCGATACGTAAAACAACAAAAGTCCCATTACATACGAATTTCTAACGAATCCATTTAATTTCCGTTTCATTTTTCCCATGCCTAATGGATTCCATTGGGTTGTTTAGGCCAATGTCTCCCAACCAGTGTGCCATGGCACACTAGTGTGCCGTGAGCGATCATCAAGTGTGCCGTGGGAAATTGGAACCTCCAATACCCTTTCTTCCCCCTCCTGCCGAACACTTTTTCTTCTCCACTCGGGCTCCCTTCTTCCCAGCCTCGCTCTGCTTGCTTTGCCTCGCTTTGCTCACGCTGCCGCTTCTGCGGGAGGAGAGGGGGGAGGGGGGAAGACGTGGCTCGTGGGGGCGCTACTGCGCAGACTCTCCCCACGTCTTCCTCCCTCCCCAAAAAATGTGCCACGGCTCAAAAAAGGTTGGGAAACACTGGTTTAGGCAACTAAGACTCAGAGGTGGTTTTACCAGTTCCTTCCTCTGAAATATAGACTTGGTATTTATCAGCAATCTCCCATCCAATACTGACCCTGTATACCTTCCAAGATCAGACAGGATCTGGTGCATTTATGGCCTATTCTATTAGACACCTATTTATTTAAAGGAAAGAAATCAAACATTTTGCAACTATTAAAGTATTCAAAAGGATTTTTAAAACAACAACAACCTTAATCCTGTATCAATTACTTAGTTAAACATTCTAATTTATTCTGGTGTAACCCTAACAGTCTAATGAAAACACCATTCACTATTATCCAGGCTATGGCAGGATGAACCTCCTTCTCCCCATACAGTCGATGCACAGCAAAGAGTTGGACTCATAGAAATAGTGTTGCAATTATGACTCAGTACTGATAACGAGTATGAAACAATGACTCATTCATAACTATTTTGTATTCACAATCACTACTTAGTCATGATTTTAACACCATTGCCACAACTTCTTTACTAGGCATCAACTGCAAGGGGAGAGGGAGGTCCATTGTGCCATAGACTGGAAAGCAGGTGAATGACGTTTCTGCCCAATATGAAGAAATTTGGCCAAACCATGGCCATCAGTTACTGAGTTCCTCTAATGCAAAGGTATGAACCATGGCTTCATAGCACACAATAGTAGAAGTAGTAGTAATAATAATAATTATTATTATTTTATTTTTGTACCCCACCTCCATCTCCCTGAAGGAACTCGGACGACTTACATATGGCACAATGTGCCTAAAACAATGCATAAAATAAACACACAATACAATAAGAGATAAAACCAATAGCATATAATACATTCACAGTGGTTCTCAACCTGTGGGTCCCCAGGTGTTTTGGCCTACAACTCCCAGAATTCCAAGCCAGTTTACCAGCTGTTAGGGTTTCTGGGAGTTGTAGGCCAAAACATCTGGGGACCCACAGGTTGAGAACCACTGTAATACAATAATTGAAGCTCAAAACAGTGCCTAGTAACCTATGGTGAGAACTGTCATAAAACATGGCCGACTGTATACAGGAACAAGCAAATAGGATAGTGCAAGTTGTCGCTCATAAACTAGGGCATGGGACGAAAGTGCAGTGCTGTGTCATTAATTGTGGACTATTGGGGCTAGACCAGGGGTGCTCATTAGGTAGATCACGATCTACTGGTAGATCGCGTAGGGCGTCCTGGTAGATCGCAGGCAGGGCAGGAGGAAGGTTCAGTCCTGCCCTGCAGGCTCCCGCCGCCGCCCAGGTGCAGAAGGAGGTTGGACTGGATAGCCCTTGGAGGTCTCCTCCTATTCTAGGAACCCATTGTTATTATTATTATTATCAGAGGCTGAATGGCCATCTGTGAGGAATGCTTTGATTGTGTTTTTCCCTTATGGCAGAAGGAGGTTGGACTGGATGGCCCTTGAGGTCTCCTCCTATTCTAGGAACCCATTGTTATTATTATTATTATCAGAGGCTGAATGGCCATCTGTGAGGAATGCTTTGATTGTGTTTTTCCCTTATGGCAGAAGGAGGTTGGACTGGATGGCCCTTGGAGGTCTCTATTCTAGGAACCTATTTTTGTTGTTGTTACAATTATTATTAGTAGTAGTAGCAGAGGCTGAATGAATATTATCATCATTATTATTATGAATAAATTCAGGGGCTTATTATACTCACATTAAGTTGAATTCAATCTTAAAATATATTATATGGCTCTCACTGAAATAAATTTCCAAATATTTTGCATTTATGGCTCTCTGAGTAGTGGGTAGGCAGATCATTTTGACTTCGTTGTTTTATAAGTAGCTCGCATGCTGAAAAAGTGTAAGCGCCCTGGGCTAGACATTCTCAAAGGCTTGTCCAAATGTAGTCGAACCAGGAAGCCCCAAATCCAGAAGGTCAAACCGCAGAGAGTCCCCAGTATTCCTTTTGGCCCATGGCCTAAGTTGCACCAGTACCAGACCCTTTTGGTTTTTTTCCCTTCCCTTCTGCCTCACTCAGTCCCATACATCACACTGCACCAACTTCGTCCCTCCCAGTACACCCAGCCACCATTGCCTCCCATTGCCCCATCTACACAACAGTTGCACAGCCAATAGCACATGAAAGACACCTCAGCAAACATCAAACAGCACTTTAGCAATAAACCAGGACATTTCCCCCAGCACCACCAAAACCCACGCATGGCAACCCCGATTTGCCCCGTTGTCGTCTCAAAGCACTCTGCTCTTCCCCATCTTGTCTCTGCTCCTTTCTTCTCCCCCGTTCTCCCTCCCATGCCTGGAGGAAGCCCGGAAAAGCGGCCGCTCGCAATCAGCGGCCTGACTCTCAGCTGAGCGCTCAGTTCACCCAAGGACACTGGTCAGGGACTCCTCTTGCTGCTATTCTCACTGCTTTGCCCCCCCAAGCCCCAAAAGCTCTGCAGTTCCCAAGGACAGTAATTACATCAAGGAGATCTACAACTCCCAGAAGGAAGGCAGCTCTGCGTTGTCTGTTTTAAAGATCATAACTCTGGGAGCAAGAACTGTATGGGAATGTACTGGGAAATTGCTGGGGATCTCCCTGTATGTACAGTGTGGCTTCATAAGTTTTCCCTTTGACCCCTTGTAACCCTTCCCCCCTTTGCCCTCTTTGAGAAAAGACTGCCTGTATTTGCTATTGTGTCAGCTGAGAGGAAATGTAACCAGATTCCCATCCTAAATCTTTATGGACCACCACCTTTCTCATTGCATGGGCTTTCTGATGGAAATCTTGTTTTGGTCACTCGAGCTCTTGCCTCGGGCCCGCTTGAGTGAATCCCTGTCATCAGGCCTCTTCCCCTTTTCCCCTTTCATTCTCAAGAATGACGCATCAACTCAATGATCTCATCACTCCCAGGTGTCACCTCAGGTCGTTTACCTGGCCAGGACTCTTTTGTTTTATTCATATGCTATATTGACAGCGATTTCCGTCTGAGCCCCCCTTCCCGGACATTCCATATATGGCCACAGACTCCTGATTGGCTAGGGTGGCGAATGGGAGTAGCGCCAATAGGCTCCCAGAGCCGGTCAACACCCCATCCATCAGCTGGTCCCAACGTTCCGACCAATCAGCGACGGAGCCGGCCCAGAAGGGGGCAGGTGGGAAAATTCAATTGTTTTGACAGTTCTGTAACCTTTAAAAACCAATGTTTTGAATGTACACGCATGCGTTCTTTGCGGGAATCAGGGTATTGCGGTTCGCATCCTCTCAGCTGAGCAGAATAAACAATTTCGTGGCTTCTACCTTGCAGCATTGGTGAGCATAATTGGATCTACGGGAGGCGGGTAGGCTACGAGGACCTAGTCGCTCCGGGCTCGCCAGGTTAACTGAACCCTCGCGGTCTCTGCCCCGCGGTCGGTCCAAGGGGCTTGCCCGGTTGTCAGACAACAGGCCTGGGGGATTGGCGGTTGTTCGATAACACAAACATCTAAGTCTTCAATGCCTTCCGGAAGGAGGACAGTGTAGGGGCCTGCCTAATCTCTCTAGGGAGGGTGTTCCAACGCCAGGGGGGGGCACCATCGAGAAGGCCCTCGTCCCCATCATTTGTGCTTGTGATGGTGATGAGACAATGAGGAAGGCTTCCCTGGCAGATCATAACGCTCATGCAGGAGCATATGGGGGGATGCAGTCATGAAGATAGGCAGGGCCTGAACTGTTTAGGGCTTTGAACTGGGATCAGAAACTTATTGGCAATCAGTGGAGCTGTTTCAATAGAGGTGTCATCCACTCCCTATAATTAGCTCCAGTTAGCAATCTGGCTGCCGACCTTTGCACCATTTGCAGTTTCTGGGCTGTCTTTAAAGGCAGCCCTACGTAGAGTGCATTGCTGTAAACCAACCTGAATGTAACCAAGGTGTGGACCACCGTGGCACAGCTAGTTAGTAGCCAGCTGCATTAAATCACTACTGACTGACAGGTCATAAGTTCGAAGCCAGCCCAGGTCGGAGTAAGTTCCCGAACATTAATAGTCCAGCTTGCTATCAACGTATGCCGCCCGACAGACAGTTGCATCTGTCAAATAGGAAATTTAGGTACCGCTTTATGCAGGGGGGGCTATTTTAACTAATCTATGATACCACAAAACCTTCCAGCAGCATGCAGAAGAATGAAGAAGTACTCAATCAAGGACTCGGTGTCACAAGTGTATGGTGAAGTGGCAGCTCCCCCTGTGGCCAGAATCGAGCATACCGTCATGAAGCCAGAATGCTAGAACGTTAATTGCCTCTATTTCTGTCTATATATGTTGTATGTCTAAATGGCATTGAATGTTTGCCATGTATATGTGCATTGTAATCTGCCCTGAGTCCCCTGCAGGGTGAGAAGGGTGGGATATAAATACTGTAAATTATAATAACTGCTTCTCAAGGTTCGGTCACAGCTGGTACACAAGTTTTGACTGTGCGAGAGTCCTCCCAGCCACCACCAACACCTGAACATCAACCGTCAGCACTGAATCCACTATATATATTAATACAAGAGATGTTACTACTGCACATACTGTATATCTAAAGAAATCTTCTTAGAGAGAGTTTTAAATCCAGAGGAACAGATTTTTGATAAGAAGATTATTGCCTTTACCCTGTATGAATCACCTTTGAAAATTTAAGTCAAGGGTTGCCATGATTTATATCTTTATTATTTCTTATTTCCGGCATTTTACCCCGCTCTTCTCAACCCCCGAGGGGGGGACTCAGAGCGGCTTCCAAAAAGGCACAATTCGATGCCAACACAGAAAAACACAGTAAAACAGAGTAAAACACAGTATAAAACCCCCAAAACATTACACATTAAAATACAATAAAATACAACATTAACACATCATACACATTCATTTAAGTTTTTAAAAAATCCAGTGTTCCGTCCATAAAACGCATTGAGCCCTATTCATCAACTTTCCATTAAAATCCAGTCTAAAATGCTGCCTTGTGCTAGTGTGCAAACGCCTGGTCCCATAGCCAGGCTTTTACTTTTTCCTGAATGTCAGGAGGGGTGGAATTGATCGTATGTCGCTGGGAAGCGCATTCCACAGGACGGGGAGCCACCACCGAGAAGGCCCTCTCCCTCGTCCCCACCAGCCGCATTTGAGAAGTTGGCGGGAGCGAGAGCAGGGCCTCCCTGGATGATCTTAAATTTCGAGGTGGGACGTAGCGGCAGATGCGTTCAGACAAGTAAGCTAGGCCAGAACCGTATAGAGCTTTAAAGGTCAAAACCAGCACTTTGAATTGAGCTTGGAAGTGGATAGGCAGCCAGTGGAGTTGACACACCGGGGTGGTATGCTCCCTGTATGTAGCTCAAGTTAGCAATCTGGCTGCCTCCCGTTGGACTAGTTGTAATTTCGAACTGTCTTCAAAGGCATCCCCACAGAGTGCGTTGCAGTAATCTATTCAGGATGTGACCAGAGCGTGGATTCTTTCTGAATCCAATAACATTTTATTCCACTCCCACAACAGCACAAATATACTGTATACCTGTGGCTCTCATGAAACTCAGTACTGTGTCCGAAGTATTTACATCCACCAAAGCTCATGCAAATATGAAAACCACTAAGTCTTAAGAGTGCTGCCTCATTTGTTCGTCCTCACTTTCTTTCCTCCTTTTTTATGGTGAAGGCAGACTAATACAGCTACTTCTTTGAAAAAATTCATAAGTAATAGCAAAAAAATAAAATAACAATTGAAATGACAGCATGCAAATAATGCACTCTAAGCAAATCTTAGCCCTGCTTTAATTTCCTTTCATTAATCCCAACCCCCCTGCCTCTTTTTCATATGCCTGAAATGAGATTTTTTTTAAACACACTATCTGGGGAAAGGGTTGTGTACTTCTAACAAAGCTGGCTGCTATTACACACGTTGATAACTGAAATAAAAAACACATGTGTGCCTCTCTGGGAGAGAACTCTTTCTTTATAGGCCTTTGTGTCCTTCTGCAAATGTCAAGAGACACAGTAAGGAAAATGTCAAGAAACAGTAATGTGCTTATCCTCCTAGATGCTTGTTTATGACGTGTTTAAAAGCCGTTGGAATTCTGATTTACCAGGGCAGAACACCCAGCCAAGAAACAGATTTCTGTGCCCATTCACAAGGCCCAGGGGTGGTCTAAGGTAATTTTAAATGGTAAGCGAACATTATTTTGGTGCCCCCACCAACTTTATTTTGGCACCCCCCAATGTAAAACAAATATACAATTATAATATCACAATACCATTAGTAGTATTATATTGTATCAATGTATATACAATATATTATACCATACACATACTATACTACATTACAATATAATTATATTATAATATATTGACATTATAATATAATATAACATTCTATTATATTATTATAAAATAATAAATAAAATTATTTATTTAAATAAAATTATCCTCTACTAAATATTTTCATTACTCCTATAAAACTCAAATAACCCAATATAAAGTAAAATAAAATATTATATATTACTATTTTGTATAATACCACTATACTACAATATTGTTTGTAATATTACATGTAATATAAAATATATCATTATTCTATTGTTATATTGTATTTTTATTATATTGCATGACAATATTATGATCAATATTATGTGCCCATACAATCTATTATAATTATTACCATAGCACAATATTAGTATTCGAATTCTTGATAGTGGGCAGAGTCAGCTAAGGCTTCTGGGAGCTGAAGTCCAAAACGCCTGGAGGAACCACGTTTGGAAACCATTCTACGCCTTGTCTTTTCCGCTTTATTGATGTTTGCGATCAAAGGCTCCCTGCACAGTTGCGCCTGTCTCTCCCAATGCTCCGGCCGCGCCCACGGGGAGGTGGGCAGGTGTGGTAGGGTTCACGTGATTGGGCCTGGCGGGAGTTCACCTCAGGCTACTTCCGGTGGCGGCTGTCAGGAGGGCTCCTGCTTCCCTCCCTCCCTCCGTGCCCCGTCCCTTTCCCAGCGCTGGCTGAGATGATGGCGGCGGCGGTGAGAGCGTCCCTCTGGAGGCGGAGCCGGTGCCCGGCCCAGAGGGTCAGCCTTGAGACCGCCGAGGAGGAGGCAGGACGCTGGCTGGCGGGCAGGGGAATGCGCCCTTGACCAGATGGCGCCCCACGCGGCGGCGTCCTTTGCCTGCCAGTAGGACCGCCCTGACAAGGCCAGAGGTTGGAGATCTCACATCTCTACCCCTAGATAAAAATACTCAAAGCTGGCATACTTCAATGAAGTCACACTTTGCATGTGTCGAAATAGATGGCTCCTGATATTATTCAGAGAACCAGTATGGTGGAGTAGTTTGAGTGTTAGACAAGGATCTTGGGAGACCAGAGTGCAAATCTACTTGTTATGGAAACCCATTGGGTGACCTTGGGCAAGTAATGGCCTATTAGGGCACTTCCACACGGCATCAAAATGCAGGTTTCAAAAGTGAAGCAAAAAATCCCGGGACCGGACAGTAAGTCCACACACTGACTTGCCAGTCCTGGGAAATACTCCCCCACAGTCCTCATGCCTTCCTTTGAAGGTGTAGGCCAACCTGCAAAGATGTGAGTTCAGTTGTCATTTGTAGTATTGAACAGATATTTATTCTGTTTTTATTGTGAAATAAACAGATTATCACCTGGTGCTTGTAGTGCATGTTGGAAGCTTCCTAACTATGGATGGAAATGCTCGTGATCTCACAATATTGTCGTAACTCCCATCAAACCAATTCTGAATTCATTGTCAGGCTGTCCTTTTTAATAGACTAGGGACTCCTATATTAGAGGCAGCAGAAAGCACTTTCAAGGTGTGTTGAGATGGTGCAATATG
>JARBWK010004258.1:0-10706 GCA_030556195.1 Anolis apletophallus | reverse complement strand
TGGACCCTCAGTGACTTTGCCTCTGCTTGGCACCCCAGCCCCAAAGGCTCTACAGTTCTCAAGGACCACGGAGGACTACAACTCCTAGGAAGTGCCTGTTTTGAAGATCATTACTCTGGGAGCAACAGCTGCATGGGAATGTATTTGGGGATGATTGTTGGGGATCCCTGTATTGTCTTGTACTTTGTACCCCTCATGTGTTCCCTTTTGTATCAATGTAACCTCTAAGCTAAAAGCCCTCAGCAGAGCGTTCCAAGGATGAACAGCACAATATTCCATTTTTCTACCCAATTTTACCTTGCACAAATAATAACCCTGGGGAAGAGATTGGGGTTTCTTCGTGGGGTGAGGCCCACACTTTATGCCCACGACTTCCCTGCATAGGTCCCTATTATTCTCGGAGCTTGGCCAATAATAGGGAATATGTAATGGTCATGTAAACAGACCCAAAACACGGTTGCTTCATGCGAGCTTCGGAACCTCGCAGCCAGCCCCAATAGCTCTCTCAGGACCATTTTAAACTAAGCAACCATGCTTCCAAACCCTGCCAGGGCTCCCATCCGCGGAGAGTTCCCCTGGCAAACAAATAATACGTTTTTCTGGCCATATGATGCTTTTCTCCAATATGGGAGGGAGGTCAGGTGTTCTGTGGAACATAGATTCCGCCACTATGAGCCTGAATCCCCCTGCTCGTGTTCCCCCTTGGCCTCGGAGCTGGACCCCCAAGGGGTCATGGGCTCTAGCAAACCCAAGTCACTCTACCACCCCAGAGCTGGACGTGTGTGGGCTTCGGACCGCCGCTCGGCGGCTTCTATAACTTATTAGTTTGCCTTTTTTAAAACTGAGAAACCATGCTTCCCCGCTAGACTGAAACTCTCAACACAAAGCAGTTTCAGCCAGGACAAAAGACTCCCATTAAGGCACTCAGGACAAACAATAAACAGGAAGGAGGGCTTTCACATCGGAGGCCCTCCAGCCGCAAGGTATCTCAGCCACAGGTTACTTCCTCCACCCAGCCGTTTCTCCCTTTGTGTTCTTTCCCGCCTTGCTAGCTAGCTAGGATAGGCTCGTTCGAATTCTGGCGCTTCTCCTATTGGCCCAAAGCGCGCCGGTCTCCTCCTGGCTCAGCTGACTTTGACAGCTAGGCCAATCAGCTGAAGCTACACATGGAAGGGGAAGGCGCCCGATTCAAATGTAAATGAATGCTTTTGACTGCTTTTCTATATATTGGACTGCTTTCCCATTAAAGACCATGTTTTTGCCTTTGGATTCCTGGCGTGGCATTACATCCTATTCAGCTGAATTAGATTCTTCTCTCGGTAGTGGCGTTCTTCCGTCTGGGTGAGCATTGATCTGGGTTTCTTTGGGATTTGTAGTTCTGGGAAGATCATCCAGATTTTGGGCCTCGATCCTCGCTTTTAGGGGTGGCCTGGGCTCTGTCCCCTTAAGGGAAGGATCCCTAGTCAGATTTCGGTAATATTTAGAGTCTCGGAATGTTCGTGGCTGGCCAATGGGAGTCGTTTATGCAAATAATGCTGCCACATATCCTTCCCGGCCTGTGAAAGTGACTGCCACATATCCGTCCTTCCGCCCTCCCGCCCTCCGCATACACACATACCCGCACACACACATACAAACATTCCGTTTTATAAAGGTATACAGATACAGATTTGGCTTATATGTATTTTACCTATGTTTTTAATTTGTATTAGTAGCATTGAATCCTTGCTATAAGCCGGTCTGAGTCCCTCTACGGAGGTGAGAAGATAGGGATACAAAAGTTTTTTAAATAAATAAATAAATAAATGAAGTATTATTATTATTATTTACAGTATTTATATTCCACCCTTCTCACCCTGCAGGGGACTCAGGGCAGATTACAATGCACATATACATGGCAAACATTCAACGCCATAGACACACAACATATATAGACAGACACACAGAGGCTATTTAACTTTCAAGCTTTCATGAGGGTATTCTGGCCACCAGGGGAGCTGTCGCTTTATTGCCCAGTTGTGACACTGATGGAGTACTTCCTCATTCTTTGCTTGCTTGCTGGAGATTTGATGGTGTTGTAAATTAATTAAATAAGCCTCCCTGCATAAGCGTACCTAAATGTCCTACTTGACATATGCAACTGTCTTTTGGGCTGCAAGGTCGGCAGCAAGTGACACAAATGGTCGGAAGCTCACTCCGACCTGAAGCAGTACCTAAATGTCCTGCTTGACATATGCACTGTCTTTCGGGCTGCAAAGGTCGACAGTAAGCTACACAAAATGGCTGGAAGCTCACTCCGACCCGGCAGTACCTAAATTTCCTACTTGACATATGCAACTGTCTTTTGGGCTGCAACGGTCGACAACAAGCTACACAAATGGTCGGAAGCTCACTCCAATCCGGGCGGTACCTAAATGTCCTACTTGACATATGCAACTGTCTTTTGGGCTGCAACGGTCGACATCAAGATACACAAATGGTAGGAAGCTCACTCCGAGCCGGGCGGTACCTAAATTTCCTACTTGACATATACAACTGTCTTTTGGGCTGCAAAGGTCGACCACTCCAATCCGGGCGGTACCTAAATGTCCTACTTGACATATGCAACTGTCTTTTGGGCTGCAAAGGTCGACAGCAAGTTACACAAATGGTCGGAAGCTCACTCCGACCCGGGCAGTACCTAAATTTCCTACTTGATATATACAACTGTCTTTTGGGCTGCAAAGGTCGACAGCAAGCTACACAAATGGCTGGAAGCTCACTCCGACCCGGGCAGTACCTAAATTTCCTACTTGACATATGCAACTGTCTTTTTGGGCTGCAAAGGTCGACAGCAAGCTACACAAATGGTCGGAAGCTCACTCCACCCGGGCAGTACCTAAATTTCCTACTTGACATATGCAACTGTCTTTTGGGCTGCAAAGGTCGACAGCAAGTTACACAAATGGCTCGGAAGCTCACTCCGACCGGGCAGTACCTAAATTTCCTACTTGACATATGCAACTGTCTTTTGGGCTGCAAAGGTCGACAACAAGCTACACAAATGGTCGGAAGCTCACTCCGACCCGGGCAGTACCTAAATTTCCTACTTGACATATGCAACTGTCTTTTGGGCTGCAAAGGTCGACAGCAAGATACACAAATGGTCTAAATTTCCTACTTGACATATGCAACTGTCTTTTGGGCTGCAAGGTCGACAACAAGCTACACAAATGGTCGGAAGCTCACTCCGACCCGGGCAGTACCTAAATTTCCTACTTGACATATGCAACTGTCTTTTGGGCTGCAAAGGTCGACAGCAAGTTACACAAATGGTCGGAAGCTCACTCCGACCCGGGCGGTACCTAAATTTCCTACTTGATATATACAACTGTCTTTGGGCTGCAAAGGTCGACAGCAAGCTACACAAATGGCCGGAAGCTTACTCCGACCCGGCAGTACTCTAAATTTCCTACTTGACATATGCAACTGTCTTTTGGGCTGCAAAGGTCGACAGCAAGCTACACAAATGGTCGGAAGCTCACTCCGGCCCGTGCTGTACCTAAATTTCGTGCTTGACATATGCAACAGTCTTAAGTGCTGAAAAGGTCGACAGTAAGCTACACAACTGGTCGGAAGCTCACTCCGACCCGGCAGTACCTAAATGTCCTACTTGACATATACAACTGTCTTTTGGGCTGCAAAGGTCGACAGTGCTACACAAATGGCCGGAAGCTCACTCCGACCCGGGCAGTACCTAAATTTCCTACTTGACATATGCAACTGTCTTTTGGGCTGCAAAGGTCGACAACAAGCTACACAAATGGTCGGAAGCTCACTCCGACCCGGACAGTACCTAAATTTCCTACTTGACATATGCAACTGTCTTTTTGGCTGCAAAGGTCGACAACAAGCTACACAAATGGTCGGAAGCTCACTCGACCCGGGCAGTACCTAAATTTCCTACTTGACATATGCAACTGTCTTTTGGGCTGCAAAGGTCGACAGCAAGCTACACAAAATGGTCGGAAGCTCACTCCGACCGGGCAGTACCTAAATTTCCTACTTGACATATGCAACTGTCTTTTGGGCTGCAAAGGTCGACAACAAGCTACACAAATGGTCGGAAGCTCACTCCGACCCGGCAGTACCTAAATTTCCTACTTGACATATGCAACTGTCTTTTTGGGCTGCAAAGGTCGACAGCAAGCTACACAAATGGTCGGAAGATCACTCCGACCCGGCAGTACCTAAATTTCCTACTTGACATATGCAACTGTCTTTTGGGCTGCAAAGGTCGACAGCAAGCTACACAAATGGTCGGAAGCTCACTCCGACCGGGCAGTACCTAAATTTCCTACTTGACATATGCAACTGTCTTTTGGGCTGCAAAGGTCGACAGCAAGCTACACAAATGGTCGGAAGCTCACTCCGACCCGGGCAGTACCTAAATTTCCTACTTGACATATGCAACTGTCTTTTGGGCTGCAAAGGTCGACAGCAAGCTACACAAATGGTCGGAAGCTCACTCCGACCCGGCAGTACCTAGATTTCCTACTTGACATATGCAACTGTCTTTTGGGCTGCAAAGGTCGGCAACAAGCTACACAAGTTGGGTCGGGAGCTCACTCTGACCCGGCAGTACCTAAATTTCCTACTTGACATATGCAACTGTCTTTTGGGCTGCAAAGGTCGACAACAAGCTACACAAATGGTCGGAAGCTCACTCCGACCGGCAGTACCTAAATTTCCTACTTGATATATTCAACTGTCTTTTGGGCTGCAAAGGTCGACAGCAAGCTACACAAATGGTCGGAAGCTCACTCCGACCCGGGCAGTACCTAAATTTCCTACTTGACATATGCAACTGTCTTTTGGGCTGCAAAGGTCGACAACAAGCTACAAATGGTCGGAAGCTCACTCCGACCCGGGCAGTACCTAAATTTCCTACTTGACATATGCAACTGTCTTTTGGGCTGCAAAGGTCGACAGCAAGCTACACAAATGGTCGGAAGCTCACTCCGACCCGGCAGTACCTAAATGTCCTACTTGATATATACAACTGTCTTTTGGGCTGCAAAGGTCGACAGCAAGCTACACAAATGGCCGGCTGCAAGCTCACTCCGACCCGGCAGTACCTAAATTTCCTACTTGACATATGCAACTGTCTTTTGGGCTGCAAAGGTCGACAACAAGCTACACAAATGGTCGGAAGCTCACTCCGACCCGGGCAGTACCTAAATTTCCTACTTGACATATGCAACTGTCTTTTGGGCTGCAAAGGTCGACAACAGGCTACACAAATGGTCGGAAGCTCACTCCGACCCGGGCAGTACCTAAATTTCCTACTTGACATATGCAACTGTCTTTTGGGCTGCAAAGGTCGACAACAAGCTACACAAATGGTCGGAAGCTCACTCCGACCCGGGCAGTACCTAAATTTCCTACTTGATATATACAACTGTCTTTTGGGCTGCAAAGGTCGACAGCAAGCTACACAAATGGCCGGAAGCTCACTCCGACCCGGGCAGTACCTAAATTTCCTACTTGACATATGCAACTGTCTTTTGGGCTGCAAAGGTCGACAGCAAGTTACACAAATGGTCGGAAGCTCACTCCGACCCGGGCAGTACCTAAATGTCCTACTTGATATATACAACTGTCTTTTGGGCTGCAAAGGTCGACAGCAAGCTACACAAATGGCCGGAAGCTCACTCCGACCCGGGCAGTACCTAAATTTCCTACTTGACATATGCAACTGTCTTTTGGGCTGCAAAGGTCGACAACAAGCTACACAAATGGTCGGAAGCTCACTCCGACCCATGCAACTGTCTTTTGGGCTGCAAAGGTCGACAACAAGCTACACAAATGGTCGGAAGCTCACTCCGACCCGGACAGTACCTAAATTTCCTACTTGACATATGCCACTGTCTTTTGGGCTGCAAAGGTCGACAACAGGCTACACAAATGGTCGGAAGCTCACTCCGACCCGGGCAGTACCTAAATTTCCTACTTGATATATACAACTGTCTTTTGGGCTGCAAAGGTCGACAGCAAGCTACACAAATGGTCGGAAGCTCACTCCGACCCGGGCAGTACCTAAATTTCCTACTTGACATATGCAACTGTCTTTTGGGCTGCAAAGGTCGACAGCAAGCTACACAAATGGCCGGAAGCTCACTCCGACCCGGGCAGTACCTAAATGTCCTACTTGACATATGCAACTGTCTTTTGGGCTGCAAAGGTCGACAGCAAGCTACACAAATGGCCGGAAGCTCACTCCGACCCGGGCAGTACCTAAATTTCCTACTTGACATATGCAACTGTCTTTTGGGCTGCAAAGGTCGACAGCAAGTTACACAAATGGCCGGAAGCTCACTCCGACCCGGGCAGTACCTAAATTTCCTACTTGATATATACAACTGTCTTTTTCGGCTGCAAAGGTCGACAGCAAGTTACACAAATGGCCGGAAGCTCACTCCGACCGGGCAGTACCTAAATTTCCTACTTGATATATACAACTGTCTTTTTCGGCTGCAAAGGTCGACAGCAAGTTACACAAATGGCCGGAAGCTCACTCCGACCGGGCAGTACCTAAATTTCCTACTTGATATATACAACTGTCTTTTCGGCTGCAAAGGTCGACAGCAAGTTACACAAATGGCCGGAAGCTCACTCCGACCCGGGCAGTACCTAAATTTCCTACTTGATATATACAACTGTCTTTTCGGCTGCAAAGGTCGACAGCAAGCTACACAAATGGCCGGAAGCTCACTCCGGCCCGGGCAGTACCTAAATGTCCTACTTGAAATATGCAACCGTCTTTTGGGCTGCAAAGGTCGACAGCAAGCTACACAAATGGTCAGAAGCTCCTTCCGACCCGGGCAGTACCTAAAACTCCTACTTGACATATGCAACTGTCTTTTGGGCTGCAAAGGTCGACAGCAAACTAAACAAATTGGTCGGAAGCCCACCCCGACCTGGGCTGGCTTCGAACTCATGACCTTTCGGTCAGTAATTATCTTACTGCAACTGACCCCCAGCCAGCTGCGCCAGAGTCCCTGTGCATAAATAAGTAGCATTGAAAAGCCTTGCAGCTTCAAGGCTTGGCTGCTTCCTGCCTGGGGGGAATCCTTTGTTGGGAGGTGATTAGCCTGCCTTGATTGATTTTTGCCTGGCATGATGCTCTCGCACTGAGAGCCATGGCAGTGTCTTCATTCTGCAGCAGGTGGGAAACAAGGCTGGGCCTCTGGAGGCTTTGGCCACGCCCACTTCTCTTCCCATTGGGCGGTGAGTGAGACGTCTCCCCCTTCTGGCCTCTGCCCAGATCATACTTTCTCTCTGCTCAGAGGCCTGTGCCGCTTGGCTGTGGGGAGGGAGCCGCTCACCCCGGCCAGGGGGACGCCTGAGGGAAGGCAGGCAGGCAGGCAGGCAGGCCTGCGGTAAGCCAGCCTCCCTCCCCGCCCTCCCTCACTCCCAGTAGAGGGGGGCCTCCTCTTCTTCCCCGGCCAGGCCGCCTCCTTGGCTCCGAGCTCCCCTCCCGCAAGGCCGCGGCCGCCTGCCTGCCTCCCTCCCTCCCTGAGGGCTGGGCTGCCGGAGAGGCCTGACTCCTCCTGGCCGAGGGAACAGCCAGGCCTCCCTCCCTCCCTGGCCTCAGGCCCCTCCGAAGCAGCAGCAGCGGAGGCCCGGCTGCCTGAAGGAGACGCTACTCGAGGCCCAGGTGAGTGGGCCCGGAGTCCAGGCAGAGGGGGGGGGGGAGGGCAGGGCAGTCCCACGTGACTCCCTCCCCCCCTCCTGGGGAACTCAAGAGTGTGCCCCCCCCCCTTTGGAGTCCACAACTGAAGGTTGTGCAGGTGTGAGTGTGTGTGTGTGGGGGGGGGGGTATGGTTGGGTTTAGATGGCTTTGTGTGTTTGTTTTTGTTCTTGCGTCAATGTCTAGGATTCTTCCCCTTCCCAAAACAGGATTTCCATTTTCCCCTTCCTAATAATAATAATAATAATAATAATAATAATAATGTGGAATATTGATCACACACCCCTGCCATGAAGCAGCTGCCTCCCTCCCCCCTCCCTCCCCCGAGTGGGTGTTTTTGGAGTGACCCTTTCCCAACTTAGTTATTGGATTTTTCCCTTACAAAAACAGGTTTTCCATTTTCCCATTCCTAATAATAATAATAATAATAAAGTGGAATATTGATCACACACCCCTGCCATGAAGCAGCTGCCCCCTCCCTCCCCCCCGAGTGGGTGGGTGTGGAGTGACCCTTTCCCAACTTAGTTATTCAGGCTCCCTTCTTCCCAGCCTCACTTTGCTCACGCGGCCACCATTTTGATCCGAGGGGGCAGCGTGAGCGGGTTCAGGAGGGGAGGGGGAGGGAGGAAGACGTGGGGTGGGTCTGCGCAGTCGCCCCCCCCCCACGGGTCACATCTTCCTCCCTCCCCCCTCCCCTCCTGAAGAAGGGAGCCTGACTGGAGAAGAAAAAGTAAGTGGTCGGCAGGAGAGCGAAAAAAGGGCGCGAAGGGGGAAGGGGAGGAAGAGGCCTCTGTCGAAAGCTGGCATGGGCAAACTTGGACCTTCCGGGTGTTTTGGACTCCAACTCCCACCATTCCTGGCAGTCTCAGGCCCCTTTCCTCCCCCCCTCAGCCACTTAAGCAGGAAAGGGCCTCAGGCTGTTAGGAATGGTGGGAGTTGACGTCTAGAGCACCCGGGGGGCCGAAGTTTTCCCATGCCTGTTTGAGGGACCTTAAAGTGGCGAGCCTCCTTCCAACATTGAGATTCTGGATGGAAAACAAACAACAACCTAACATAACATTGTTTGAGTCCACAGTGCTCTCTGGGTGTAGGTGAACTACAACTTCCAAACTCAAGGTCAATTCCCAAGCAAACCCTTTCAGTACTTTCTGTTGGTAATGAGAGTTCAATATGCCAAGTTTGGTTCAATTCCATCGTTGCAAGAGTTCAGGATGCTTTTTGATTGAGTGTTAACTATAAATCCCAGAAACTGTAACTCCCAAATGTCAAGGTCTATTTTCCCCAAACTCCACCTGTGTTCACATTTGGGCATATTGAGTATTCATGCCAAGTTTGAGTCCACCGTGGATATAGGTGAACTACAACTCCAAAACTCAAGGTTAATGCCCATCAAACCCTTCCAGTATGTTCTGATGGTCTGTTTTGACATTGCTCTCATTTTCAACCACGGATACCAAGGGAATCAGTAGTTACTGAAATGGACATCCAAGTGCCACCTCTGTGTTGATGGAGGCAGGCAGGATTTTCCCCGGGTACTGGTTGTGGGGGTCGGGAGCAGGTGAGGGTTTTGCCCTCCTTTCTGCTAGAGATCCCCGTGTACAACTAGTGGGCCACTGTGTGACACAGAATGCCGGACTAGATGGGCTGAGGCCCGATTCAGCATGGCTCTTCTTATGTTCTTATGTTCTGCTTCTTTCACAATGTTGACGTGTGATGATGGCGCTGGGACTCCTCTCGAGACACAAGGAGAGGCGGGAAAGGGGTGGAATGATGGCTGTGTTGTCGATGGCCTTCATGGCTGGCATCACTGGGTTGCTGGGAGTTTTTCGGGCTGTATAGCGAAGCTGTCTCAGCAGCATTCTCTCCTGATGTTTGGCTTGCGTCTGTGGCTGGCATCTTCAGGAAATCTGTGGGTGGCCAAGCAAGTGGGGTGCATACAGTGCATTTATATGTCTACATGTGGAATAATGTCCCAAGCCCCCGACCTGCCCCCCTCCCCACGGCCTAAGCCCCCTCATGTTCTACTTCCCACACCCAAGCCTTCCTCCCTCTGCACAAGATGCATGCCCCACACCCAGGTCGCGTCCCTCCCCACCCCTACGGTCAAGCCGCCTTCACTGCCCACTCCCAAGCCCCCCGCATTTGCCACTCCCCACACCCAAGACCATCTCTTCCATGCCCCTGTAGCAGAATCTGGAGACCCAAAACTCCCTAAGCAATACCCTTTTGACTCAGGCTGCGTCCCCGTGCGAGCTCTTGAACGTAGGAGGCGTGGCAACTTGGTTAAGGTCCAGGAAATCCAGTTTATTGATTACAACAGCTAAGGGGTCTGTTCTATAGCAAAACAAGTTACCAGAACAGCACACTCTTTCCTTCTAGCAATCAGTTTTTATACAGCAATGGAGGTAATTTTAAGACCTGCCTCCTTCATCTTGTTTTACTGGCTAACATCTATAAGCTGATCTGACACCAACCAATCAACAATGCATTAGGTAATCTAATAATCCATTGGCTAACAGACATTGTGCAGTTTATTTTCTTGGCCAGTTATTAAAGCTATTTCTATCTGCGCAGCTTGTCTTTATTCTGTTACTTTTCTGATAAGCATTCCCACGTTTCAGCCAGATGAATGTTTCATTAGGCTAACACATGCGATGTCTCCTGAACCAATCACTGGCTATTTCTTGTGCTGCTGCTGCTGCTGGCAGGCTGCCTCTGCTATTCTGAGCCTATGCTAAGTAGCACTTTCTCCTGGCGTTTCTTCTGCAAATCAACAATTCTACTATACCCCCACTCACAAGGCTCCCTTTCCTGCCCACTCCCCTCACCCAAGTCCCCTCCCTGCCCATCCCCCATGTGCAGGCTGCCCTCTCTGCCCACCCCCAATGCCCAAGCCACCCTCAAATCCCACGCCCAAGCCGTCCTCCCTGCCCAATCCCCACTCCCAAGCCACCCTTTCCTGCCCACACCATTG
>JARBWK010004257.1:0-10707 GCA_030556195.1 Anolis apletophallus | reverse complement strand
CGGGAGATATCCTTGTCAAAGAACTGTAAAGTTTATTCAAACAATGTTCTAAGCGTGGAGGCTCCAGAGTTCAAAGCTTAGGTGGTTACAGTATCTTCTTAGAGGCACATATCTTAAGGTTACAATACACTAACTATGGAGATGCAACTTGATACTATATAGCTGTACTCCCAGAACCAATAGCTCAGCAGTCTTTACATTAACTATTTGTCCTTTAACCCCAACTGCTTTCCTAGCAGTTAAAACACAGCTTTTCTTCTACCCTTTCACAGAGTAGAGTTTTTTTTAAACCGGCTGACAGCTGGCTAAAACGGACTCTCTGACTCTCCACACACCCTCTCTCCTTCGACTTTCACTGCCAACTGCAACTGCTAAAGTTTGAATTTGAAGATTCTAAGGCCAGTTGCAGGCTAGTGTTTCCACGGTAACGGAAACCCCTTGGAGGTTCTGCACGCTAATATCTCTTTTAACCCTTTAGTGTTTGCTAAGTTTTTACCCCTTCAACATGTATCTGTATACCTTTATAAAATGGAATGTTTGTATGTGTGTATGTGTGTATGCGGAGGGCGGAAGGGCGGATATGTGGCAGCTATTTGCATAAAGTCCTTTGATTGGACAGCCTCACCACTCCAAAATTCTACGGCACCAGACAGAGGGCATTGATAGCCACTGATTAGCCAGCATCCCAGAATCCAGGCCTCTACATTCAAACAACAGGATTTCTTCCCACTGGGGGGAAAAAGCCAGCATCCCAGAATCCAGGCCTCTACATTCAAACAACAAGATTTCTTCCCACTGAGGGGAAAAAAGCCAGCATCCCAGAATCCAGGCCTCTACATTCAAACAACAGGATTTCTTCCCACTGAGGGGAAAAATGCACCATCAACATTCCCTCCCCACTTGGCTCTGTGAAAACAAAATGGATTCCTGTATTCTCCTCCCCTCAGCTTTTAGAAAACGGCTGCCTGCCATGCACCCTTTTAAAGTTACCAATAGCAGGCCATAACATTACAGGCCCCAAAATAGAGTTTAGGGCAGGATGGTCGACGAAATGATGGGATTTACATCCCAATTCACTTCCCAGAAAACATTGTAGCCCTACAAATCCCCTTCTCCCAGATAGGCCCAAAAGAGGCATCCATCTTCCCTCTTCAACACAGTGTCAGAGAAAGGCAGCTTCTGACAGGATCTTTAGAACAGGCACTGTCACTCTACAAGGTAAGGCCTCATTTCACTCAAAAGACACAAGAGAAAACAATAAATACCTTTCTCTAATGCCTTTAATGCTTATATAAATAATTCTGGCCCAAAGCCCTCACCCAGCCTCATTGACCTTACTGCTAATTCCATGCAGGCCTTTTTCCATTTTTTTTTTTACTCCTTTCTGTTTTACACCGTATACTTTCAGGCAGGCCAGGCGGATATGTGGCAGCCACTTTCACAGGCCAGGGCGGATATGTGGCAGCCACTTTCACAGGCCAGGGCGGATATGTGGCAGCCACTTTCACAGGCCACAGCGACCAGCGGGGTGATGGACCTGCACCAAACTTGGTACACATAACCCCTATGACATGACCCATGTATTATGGGATTTGTAGTACTTTCCAAGACTTTGGTTCCCACAGACCACTGAGGCCACCAAAAGGACCAATACAGACCACACTCAGCACACACAGCCCCCATGACCCACTCTACGTCCTGGTGCAGTTTGGAGGAGGGTGGGCCATGGATGATGGGACTTGAAGTGCCTCTACTCACTTCCCAAGTCCGCTGCAACCCTCATCCAATCACTGATCGAGAACAAACTTGCCATACATAACCCCCATGACTGCCTTCACGTCCTGGTGAGGTTTGGGGGAGGACTGACAATGGATGATGGGATTTGTAGTACTTTTTACACCCCTCTGTTCCCACATACGACTGCGGCCCACACCACACACCGAGAAAGTCCACACTTGGCACACAGAGCCCCAGTGACCCACTCTACATCCTACTGAAGTTTGGAGGGGACAGAACATGGATGATGGGACTTGCAGTACCTTCCCCTCACTTTCCAAGCCTGCTACAAACCTAATCCAATGACTGATCAACACCAAATCTGGCACACAGAGCCCTCATGACCCACTCTACACCCTGGTGCAGTTTACTGTGAGACGGACCACGGATGATGGGACTTGAAGTACCTTCACTCACTTCCGAAAAACAATACATCCCTCATCCATTCACCAATACAGACCAAACTTAGCACACAGAGCCCCCATGACCCAATCTACATCCTACTAAACTTTGGGGAACGGGACACACAGAGATGATGGGACTTGCACTACCTTCAGTAATTTCATGATACCACTGCAACTCCCAATAATGATGGATCAAGACTAAACTTGGCACACAGAGCCCCCATGACCCACTCTACATCCTGCTGCGCTTCTCAAATAACCCAGGCAGGGCCGGGTCCCCAAGCTAGTACATATATATAAATATCAACCATATTTAAAACCTGTAATAAAGAAACATGACTTTACCACAGGGATCCTATAAGACTGTAGACAAGGAGGAAGTGGACACTAATTTAGAGCCTATGATACTTTTATATGTACTATTCAAATAGAAGACTGTGACCCCTTAAAGGAAAGATACTATGTGAGAAATTATTGTGAAACACTAATAGCTGGAAAATATTGCACTGTATGCAACAAACTGTATGTCTATTTTAATAAATGAATGAATATTAAATACCAAAAAAGTATCTTTAAAAAGGTGTGTGTGGTTTGGGGGATAACGCCCTAAGAGATTATCAATGAGCCCAGGCATGTCCAAGAATAGTGATTTCTTTTGTGTGTTTTCTAATACTTCATATGTAGTTCAGTCCACTAAATAAAATTAGGAGGCAGAAAACAAAAAGGAAAAATAAAATTGAATGCAACAGAAAGCTCTCTGATCTGTGATGGTCTGGGAATCTCAGCTTCTACTTCTAAGTAACTATTCATTTCTGATAAGCTTAAACAAGGTCACATTTTGCCAAATAGCTTTCTTCCTACCAGGACAGCTAATCCCTAGTTAACAGAAAGCAAAGAATAGTTGTTTGATTTAGATCAGGTTATACTCAAACTATGCTTCCCTCCCTTTCCTGGAACCAAAACTGTTCCCTTACTTTGTTTATTAGGCATGGTTTCGAACCCAAAAATGGCGATTCTAAAATCAAATTGGGGGGGGGGGGGATTTTTTTTGATTAGTAAAAGAAAGACTTACAAAAAAAATTCCAAAAATTTTCTAAAATGTAACTTAATTACTAACGAAATTCGTTAGTAGTTCGTATGCCAGCGCATGCGCATTCCAGATGGTTTTGGCCTACAACTCGCCCGAGGGGACCTATGGAACCAACTAGGTTCCTGAATGCCTTGAGGGATTTGGAGCCTGTCAGCGATTCGCTCGGTGAGCTGGTTACCACCTGGAACCACGCGCTGTCCTCCGCCTCGACGAGATCGCCCCTAAACGCCCTAAACGCCCTCTCAAACCCCGCACATCCTGTTCACCTTGGTACACAGATGCACTAAGATCTATGAAGCGGGAGAAGAGACGGCTAGAGCGCAGGTGGAAGAAGCTCCGCGACGGGCCATCAACATCAGCTTATAAGCTTTTATATGGATGCTTATGAGCATGCTGTCAAGGAGGCGAAAAAGTTTATTATGCCTCCTTGATAGCGTCTGCGGATTCACGCCCAGCTCAATTGTTCAGGATAATTCGGCAGCTGACGATGGTCCCTACCATCCCAAACAATGACAATTCGGCCCTTTCTGCTGAGGTTTTTCAGAATCACTTCGCAGACAAGATTGCGTTGCTCCGCCGGGACCTTCCTTCCACACTTGATACAGTCCAGGAGCTGGAGACTCCGTGGCCCTCCGCCGGGTCCACCTTCGACCGGTTTCGACCACTGGACGCAGAGGATGTTGACAAGATTGTCGCAGCCCTTAAGTCGACCACCTGCTCCCTCGACCCGTGCCCCTCCACGCTGATTCGAGCTTGCGTGGAGGGGTTACGAGGCCCTCTATTGAGGATAGTCAACTGCTCCCTTGAGCAAGGGGCTTTTCCAGAGGAGCTAAAAGAGGCGGTGGTCAGTCCATTGCTGAAGAAGCCCGGATTAGACCCCCGGCTCCCTCCACCACCGCCCAGTGTCGAACCTTCCGTACCTGGGCAAGGTGATTGAGAGGGCAGCAATGGACCAGCTGCAGACCTTCTTGGATGACGCAACCTGGCTAGACCCCTTCCAGTCCGGCTTCCGTTCAGGCCATGGGACGGAGACTGTCCTGGTCTCCATCACAGACCTACTCCGCTGCCACTTGGACCGAGGTGGATCGGCGCTGCTCGTGTTATTGGACCTCACGGCAGCGTTTGATACCGTCGATTACCAACTTTTGATACACCGCCTGGCGGTGGCGGGGGTGAGGGGACATCCCTCAACGGGCTGTCCCCTTCCTACAACGCCGCCCGCAGCGAGTGAAGTGGGGAGGGCGGTCTCCGGAGGCTCCCGCTGAGTTGCGGGGTGCCTCAGGGGCTATCCTCTCCCCGCTGTTATTTAACATCTATATGCGACCACCGCCCAACTGGTACGGAGTTTTGGGCTGGAGTGTCATCAGTACGCTGATGATACCCAGCTCATTCTGAGGTTGGACCCGGGCAGTCTCTGTACCCGATAATTTCCATCTTTGCCTTGAAGCCGTTACTGGATGGCTGCGAGCCAGTAAGTTGAAGGTGAACCCGGCGAAGACGGAGATCTTGTGGCTGGGCCGCCCGGGGGTAGTGACCCAGTTGCCAACTTTCGATGGTGGGCCCTCTGCCCTCAGCCATCGGTAAAAGTCTGGGGGGTCCGGCTGACGCCCACCTGTCCATGGAGGAGCAGATTGGCTGCACCTGCAGGACACAGCATTCTACCACTCTACGGTTGGCTAAGCGCCTGGCTCCCTACCTCTCCCAACGCGACCTTGCTACGGTGATCCAAGCCACGGTCATCTCGAGGCTCGATTACTGTAATGCGCTCTACATTGGCCTTCCCTTGTCGATGATCCGGAAGCTTGCTAGTGCAGCACGCCGCAGCCCGCCTCCTCCTGGGTGCTGCAAGATCTGACCGCGCGACCCCACTCCTGCGCGAGCTGCACTGGCTTCCGATTGAATTCCGGGTCCTCTTCAAGGTGTTAGTTCTCACCTTTAAGGCCATCTATGGTTTGGGGCCAGTGTACCTGAGGGAGCGACTTACCCCTTATGTGCCCGCGAGATCACTGCGCTCTGAGGAGCTTAACCTCCTTGAGGTGCCTTCCCTTGGAACCTGCAGACTGGCCACTACACGGCGGAGGGCATTCTCTGTAGCTGCCCCAAGTCTTGAACGGCCTCCCTGGAGGAGATCCGCGCCATCCGCGCTCTGCCTGCCCTTCCGCAAGGCCTTGAAGACTTGGCTCTTTAGGAAGGCGTTTGGCCCTTAACTCAACCACACTGTGTGCCATGCCGCCTATCCCCCCAGATTCTTATCTCGTCCCCCAGCCTTCGCTGAGGGCTAGTGCTTTTAATATGTTTTAACTGCTTTGATGTTTAATGTGTTTTAACTGTTTAATCTGTTTTATTACTTACGGTGTTTATGCTTCTTCTGTAAACCGCTCTGAGCTCCGGAGTGAGCGGTATACTAAATCGAAGTTAATAAATAAATAAATAATAAATAAATAAATAAAATCCTAACAGCTGGTAAATTGGCTGGGATTTCTGGGAGTTGTAGGTCAAAACTTGAATAAATCACACTGAATTCTAGATGGGACTCTCCAAATAGGAAGGAGGGAGGGAAGGAGGGAGGGAGGGGGTATTCTATTCTTGGAAGCAGCAAAAGAAAAGGAGGAGGAGCCCCCTGGCTCCTCGCTGCCTCTCTCTCACCCCGATCCCCAGGAGCGAGGGCCCAAGTTTGCTCCAGGCTGGTCATATACCACATCCATGCACATGCAATAATACAGCAGTAATAACAATGGGTATAAGAAGAGGTAAAATTAAACCGGCAGTACTCTGACTCTGTCCCTCCTCAGCGGTGCAACGGGCTCTTCTCTGAGCCCAGGAAAAGCCAGCATTTTCTGTAGATGCACACATACATATTCTTTGGGGGATTTGCTGCAGAATCTTCTATGAGCCCGGGATTCTGCAGCAAATCCCCCAAGAATATGTATGTGTGTGCACCAAGCAGAAAACGCTGGCTTTTCCCGGGCTAATAGAGAAGAGCCCGTTTGCACCGCATGAGGCAGGGACCAGTCAGAATACCTTGGTTTGAATTTTACCTCTTGTTATTGTTATTACTGCTGTATTATTGCATGTGCATGGAATGTAGGTATATGACCAGTTGGATTACTTATAATATTAGGCACTTACAGTAGCATTCATTCTATTATACATTAGGTTGGTTTCTCACCCCAATACTCTTTGATGCTTTAGATCCTGGCAGGCAGGGGAGAGGCAGGGAAGCCTGGAAAAATGTAAACAGAGAGTTTCCTCAGAAGTAAATCCAAAAGGAGGCACTTCATCCAAAGTGCCCTCCTTGCAGATTTACTTCTGAGTAATCCTCTGTTTACATTTTTTCCGGGCTTCCAGCCGAAAGAAGGAGCGAGTTTAGGGGCGTGCCTTGCCATAATACTTATCGGCAAGGGAGGCGGGAGGGTGGTGAGAGAGAAGGAGGGTGCCCCCTTACGACCTAATAACGACACTTAAGAAAATCCTGGCCCCGAAGTTCTATAAAGAAAGTCCACTTCCTGGTTGGCGTTCCAGGTGCGGAAATACTCAAAAGTAGCATTTCTTACGAATTTCTTACGAATCATTTCATTTTCATAACTTTTTTCTCATGCCTATTGTTTATATTCATGGGATTTGAAGTTATGGTTACTGCCACATCTTGTTTCAAGTCAATGAACAGCACTATCTGTAGAAACATTCATTTTGTATAGTGTCTTGAGATATAGCTTGTTTTGAGAAACCAAAACTATCGATTTGATTTGATTTGTATCCCACTATTTTCCCAATATGGGACCCAAAGTGGCAACTACTACAAGAAGGAATTTTTAGTGTACACTATATTTTTTTGTAACACTTTCAGGCAAATCTTTATGGAAATGTAAAGAGCTAGTTGCAATGATCTAATCTACAGCAGAGAGGGTGGAGAAAACTAGAAAACTACAACAGGACTCAGAAGTTACGTATTTCCAAGCTTCTAATGCAGACTGCACTCACTTGTCTCCATAACCATAAAAATCACAAAACCATAAAAACCTTTCCAATAAGTGAGGGGGAGCCTGTGACGGCGCGGTGAGCGCCACCTACATCTAAGACTTTGAGTTTAAAGGTTTGCACTGATGGAATGTAACAGTTTGCATGGTTTGCAAGGGGTTCTGCTTTGTTTTAATGTGTTTGCAGCTTACTTGAGGTTTGGCTGCATTCATTGGTCCTTGGCACCTGCCAATCATCATTTACAGAATGCAATCAAGCTTGCTCCACCCCTTTTCCCCGGGGATTTGGAGAAGGATGCCATTTTTCCTTTATTAGACCACCAGAGCTTATACAGAGTGGACGTGTTGGAAGGTTTGCTAGCCAGGCCTTGATCAAGCCATCTTCCAGTACTAATTCTGCACATCTTGAGATTCATACAGTATACCCAACATATCGTAAGGTTGGGTGACGCTGAGGAATCTCGAGCGCCTTCAAAGCAGTCAGTTGGCAGCCAAGAGGAAGGCTTCCTGCCTTCATATAGGCCAGGGCTGCCCAACTTCTACAGGCCCAAGGGCTGGAATTCCGGTCACTGATCACCTGGGGGGGCCGAAGGGTTTGCCTCCACCCCCGGCTCTGCCCCTCCCCAGCTCCGCCCCCTCCCCGGCTCCAATTTACTTACAATTGACCTTGAGTTGTGGAGTTGTAGTTCACCTCCATCCAGAGAGCACTGTGGACTCAAATAATGATGGATCTGGACCAAACTTGGCATGAATACTCAATATATCCAAATGGGAACACTGGTGGATTTGGGGGATTGTTTCCTAATACCTTTGAGTTTTTGAGTCCACACGCAAATTGGGACACACCAAAAAAAAACCCAAACACCTCAATGCCGTCGCAGGGCTTGATGGGGCCTCCTTCCCCAGAGGCGGGTGGAGGAGGCCCAAAAAGCTCCCTCCCTCCCTGAAGGGAAAACAAGCAGGGGGCAGGCGCAAAGGAAGCCACGTTGCGCCCTGCACGTGGGGGAAGGCAGCACAACAAGGGGAGGGGGCGCAGAGGAGGGGAAGGAAGCGTCGCCAAGGAAACCGCCGCTGAGGGACCCCTCCCCCCCCTCACCCAACGCCCCACTGTTTTTTTAGATTGATTGATTCGAGCCAGGCCCTTCCTTACCCGTACTGCGGGAACCCCGCCACAGGGCCGAAGCGCCAACACCAACGCCGTCCCCGAAGAGCCCCGCTGGAGCCGAGGCCAAGCAACTCTCCCATCCGCGGGGCGGGAAGCGAGGGCCCTCCACAGGACGAGGACGGAGCCAGGAGGGGCTTTCCCTCCCTCACTCCCCTCCTCCCTCTCTCTGAGGGAATGGGGGCTGGCCTGGAAGCAGCCGCGAGGGAGGAGGAGGCGCGCGCCCAGGCCGGACGCAAATCCCGCGGGACCCAAGATTTCGGCAGCTATCGCGAGACTACGCAGCCACAGAAGAGATTTCGACCTCCCTCGAAATCCCGTCTGTGGCTGGCGTAGTCTCGCAATGCTTGCCTAAACCCGGAAGTAGGTTTTTTAAAAAAAAAATTAAAAAAATTTAATTTGTATTTTATTAAAACAAGTTAGGGGGGCGGAGGGAAAGGGCTCGGGGGCCGTGTACGGCCCCAGGGCCGCCTGTTGGACAGCCCTGATATAGGCCATCTGGCTGGGACTTTGAGCTTCCTTGCCTCGAGATCAGAGAGAGAGAAAATTTGGAGAGCCAACCGGCTGAAGCTTCCAGGACCACATCTGCACAGAAAACTGTAAAGTTTTTTTCTAATTTGTTTTGGGGAACTAAGAGAAGAACCTGAGTGCTTACAATTTATGTATTTAAGAATAAACCCTTTGAGTTAAGCAGAGTGTCCAGTTTGGTCCTTGGGAGCCTCAAAGCCTCTAAAGGAAGGCAAGAAGCAATCCACCGGGAAGCAGGGGCAGATTTAACTGTAAGCAAAGTAAGCAGCCGCTTCTGGGCGCCACGTGGCCAGGGGCACATTCGGCCGTGGCCACCAGGTTCGGCACTACATGTCGCGCTATTGCTGCAGGCCGGCACGCGGGCAGGAGACGGGAGAAAAAAGCAAATTCTATGCTTGGCATGATCAGGAAGGGAATCGAAAATAGGTCAGCAAATGTTGTATTACCTCTCTACAAATCTATGGTAAGTCCACATTTGGAGTACTGTGTACAATTCTGGTCTCCGCACCTTAAGAAGGATATAACGGAACTGGAAAAGGTACAAAGAAGGGCAACAAAAATGATCCAAGGGATGGAGCGGCTCCCTTATGAAATCAGGTTGCAACGCCTTGGTCTTTTCAGCCTTGAAAGACGGCGTTTAAGAGGTGACTTGATCGAAGTGTATAAAATCATGCATGGGATAGAAAAGGTGAATAAAGAAAAATATTTTCTTTGTCACAAAACACTAGGACTAGGGGCACTCCTGAAGCTCCAAGGTAGGAAAAGTTAGGACTAATAAAGGGAAATATTTCTTCACCCAGAGGGTCATTGGGTTATGGATCTCACTTCCAGAGGAGGTTGTGACAGCTGTCAGCCTGGACAGCTTCAAGGCAGGATTAGACAGATTCATGGATACCAAGTGTATCGGTAGTTACTGAAAAGGACATTCAAGTGCCACCTCGGAGTTGGTTGAGGTAGGCAGGATTTCCCTGGGTACTGGTTGTGGGGGGTCGGGAGCAGGTTAAGTTTTGCCCTCCTTCTGCTCGAGATCCCCGTGTACAACTGGTGGGCCACTGTGTGATACAGAATGCTGGACTAGATGGGCTGAGGTCCGATTCAGCATGGCTCTTCTTATGTTCTTAGACTCCACCCCGGCTGCAAAATGTCCCCCCACCCTTTTCATCCTCTTGGGAGTGCGTTTCACTACTCCGTCTACCAGAAGCGCTCTGTCCCAATAGCGTATGCGTGAAACCTTCACGCATGCACCATTGGGACGGAGTGCTGGTGGACTGAGATCGCTGCAAACGCACTCCCAAGAGGCCAAAAGGACAGGGAAACATTTTGTATCCGGAAGCGGGAGGCTCCGCCCCAGCTGCAAAAAGTTCCCCCGTCCTTTTCATCCTCTTGGGAGTGCGTTTAGCTACTCCGTTCATCAGAAGCACTCTGTCCCAATAGCGCATGCGCAAAACTAGCTGGCTGCGTGCATGTGTGCTCTGGCATGCGCATGCGCAATCTCCACCAGGCTGGAGAGCCAGGGGGCCTTTCGCTACGTCGTTCATTAGAAGCACTCTGTCCCAATAGCGCATGCGCAAAACTAGCTGGCTGTGTGCATGTGCTCTGGCATGCGCATGCGCACTCCACCAGGCTGGAGAGCCAGGGGCCTTTCGCTACTCTGTTCATTAGAAGCACTCTGTCCCAATAGTGCATGCGCAAAACTAGCTGGCTGTGTGCATGTGTGCTCTGGCATGCGCATGCGCAATCTCCACCAGGCTGGAGAGCCAGGGGGCCTTT
>JARBWK010004256.1:0-10707 GCA_030556195.1 Anolis apletophallus | reverse complement strand
CTCTTAACACAGTAAAGAACAGCTGGGAGATGGTGGCCTGCTGGGAGCAGCTGCTGGGAGTGCCGACGCCGGGGAGGGGGCGGAGCCAGGCGGTGCCATGCCCCCCCCCCTCCGCCAGCTTCAGCTCTCCCAGCAGCTCCTCCAGCCTTGAGGGGGCAGTGCCAAGCCAGTGGTGGCAGAGCCAGCACAATGCTGGCTTGGCACTGTCCCCTCAAGGCTGGAGCAGCTGCTGGGAGTGCTGAAGCCGGGGGAGGGGGCGGAGCCAGGCCGCGCCATGCCCCGCCCCCTCCCCCAGCTTCAGCTCTCCCAGCAGCTGCTCCAGCCTTGAGGGGGCAGTGCCAAGCCAGTGGTGGCAGAACCAGCACAATGCTGGTTTGGCACTGCCCCCTCAATGCTGGAGCAGCTGCTGGGAGTGCTGAAGCCGGGGAGGGGCGGAGCCAGGTCGCGCCATGCCCCGCCCACTCCCCAGCTTCAGCTCTCCAGCAGCTGCTCCAGCCTTGAGGGGCAGTGCCAAGCCAGTGGTGGCAGAACCAGCACAATGCTGGCTTAGCACTGCCCCCTCAATGCTGGAGCAGCTGCTGGGAGTGCTGAAGCCGGGGAGGGGCGGAGCCAGGCGCGCCATGCCCCGCCCACTCCCCCAGCTTCAGCTCCCCAGCAGCTGCTCCAGCCTTGAGGGGGCAGTGCCAAGCCAGTGGTGGCAGAGCCAGCACAATGCTGGCTTGGCACTGCCCCTCAATGCTGGAGCAGCTGCTGGGAGTGCTGAAGCCGGGGAGGGGGCAGAGCCAGGTCGCGCCATGCCCCGCCCACTCCCCCAGCTTCAGCTCTCTCCCAGCAGCTGCTCCAGCCTTGAGGGGCAGTGCCAAGCCAGTGGTGGCAGAGCCAGCACAATGCTGGCTTGGCACTGTCCCCTCAATGCTGGAGCAGCTGCTGGGGAGTGCTGAAGCCGGGAGGGAGCGGAGCCAGGTCGCGCCATGCCTCGCCCACTCCCCCAGCTTCAGCTCTCCCACAGCTTCTCCAGCCTTGAGGGGGCAGTGCCAAGCCAGCGGTGGCAGAGCCAGCACAATG
The DNA here is from genome assembly GCA_030556195.1 of Anolis apletophallus. Taxonomy (NCBI): domain Eukaryota; kingdom Metazoa; phylum Chordata; class Lepidosauria; order Squamata; family Anolidae; genus Anolis; species Anolis apletophallus. Next base: position 9,642 of record JARBWK010004256.1, on the reverse strand, counting down.
CTGGCTTGGCACTGTCCCCTCAAGGCTGGAGCAGCTGCTGGGAGTGCTGAAGCTGGGGGAGGGGGCGGAGCCAGGCCGCGCCATGCCCCGCCCACACCCCCCAGCTTCAGCTCTCCCAGCAGCTGCTCCAGCCTTGAGGGGGCAGTGCCAAGCCAGTGGTGGCAGAGCCAGCACAATGCTGGCTTGGCACTGTCCCCTCAATGCTGGAGCAGCTGCTGGGAGTGCTGAAGCCGGGGGAGGGGGCGGAGCCAGGCCGCGCCATGCCCTGACCCCTCCCCCCAGCTTCAGCTCTCCCAGCAGCTTCTCCAGCCTTGAGGGGGCAGTGCCAAGCCAGTGGTGGCAGATCCAGCACAATGCTGGCTTGGCACTGTCCCCTCAATGCTGGAGCAGCTGCTGGGAGTGCTGAAGCCGGGGGGGGAGGGGGCGGAGCCAGGCCACGCCATGCCCCCTCCCTCCAGCTTCAGCTCTCCCACAGCTGAAGCCACGCGGAAAAGGAGGAGCATGAGTGGTGGACGGGCTTCAGTGGGCGGGGCTCCTCCTCTGCACGGCTTCAGAGAGCGAGGGGCGAGAGTCATGGCGGCAGTCGTGGCGGATTGGATGCTGGCTGGGGAAACGGCCGAAGGAGGCGGCGTCCCGGCCCCTTCTTCTTTTTCTTCGCCGCTGCCCAGCCCTTCCTCCTCCCCCAAGCAGCAGGAGTTCGGCAGGAGGAGGGGGAAAGGAAGGGAGGCAGAGAGCTTTTCCCGCGGCACAGCAGGAGGTCTGTCATGGCACACTAGTGTGCTGCGTCACACCGGTTGGGAAACACTGCCTTAGTGGATGGTCTTCGCCGGGAGCTGGACAGGGGGAGGGTGTCCTTGTTGGTTCTGCTGGACCTCTCAGCGGCCTTCGATACCGTCGACCACGCTATCCTTCTTGGATGCCTCGCGGGAATTGGCCTTGGAGGTACCGCCTTGCAGTGGCTCCGGTCCTTCCTCAAGGTCGTTCCCAGAAGGTGTTGTTAGGGGACTCCTGCTCGGACCCATGTGGTCCCGCAGGGCTCAATATTGCCCCCTATGTCCGTGTTTTTCAACCTTTTTTGAGCCGCGGCACATTTTTTACATTTACCAAATCCTGGGGCACACCACCAACCTAAATGACACAAAATGACACTCTAACACAGTAATACATACAGTTAATATGTTTTTAAATGTATTTATACACTCAGTGTGAAACCTGGGCCTGTTTCGATGAACACAACATAGATATCCTGGCAGGAATGGCAGAAAGACACATACGAAGGTCTTCCTCAACAGCTGTCAGTCATGGGAAAACTTCGGCTCTCTGGGTGCTTTGGACTCCAACTCCCACCATTCCTAAGAGCCTGAGGCCCTTTCCTGCTTAAGTGGCTGAGGGGGAAAAGGAAAAAGAGCCTGAGGCTGCTAGGAATGGTGGGAGTTGGAGTCCAAAGCACCCAGAGGGCCGAAGTCCAAAACACCTGGAAGGTCCAAGTTTGCCCATGCCAGCTTTCGATTCCATCGCCACATCTATCTTCTGCCTCTGGCGGTTTGAATATTATATGTGACTAGCTTGGGGACCCGGCCCTGCCCGGGTTATTTGTGAAGCGCAGCAGGATGTAGAGTGGGTCATGGGGGCTCTGTGTGCCAAGTTTAGTCTTGATCCATCATTATTGGGAGTTGCAGTGGTATCATGAAATTACTGAAGGTAGTGCAAGTCCCATCATCTCTGTTCCCCCCCCCCCCCCAAGTGTAGTAGGATGTAGATTGGGTCATGGGGGCTCTGTGTGCTAAGTTTGGTCTGTATTGGTGAATGGATGAGGGATGCATTGTTTTTCGGAAGTGAGTGAAGGTACTTCAAGTCCCATCATCTGTGGTCCGTCTCACAGTAAACTGCACCAGGCTGTAGACTGGGTCATGAGGGCTCTGTGTGCCAGATTTGGTGTTGATCAGTCATTGAATTAGGTTTGTAGCAGGATTGGGAAGTGAGGGAAGGTACTGCAAGTCCCATCATCCATGTTCTGTCCCCTCCAAACTTCAGTAGGATGTAGAGTGGGTCACTGGGGCTCTGTGTGCCAAGTGTGGACTTTCTCGGTGTTTGTTGGGGGCCACAGTGGTCTGTGGGAACAGAGGGTGTGAAAATACTACAAATTCCATCATCCATTGTCAGTCCTCCCCGAACCTCACCAGGACGTGAAGGCAGTCAGGGGATTGTGTGTGCCAAGTTGGGTCTCAATCGGTAATTGGATGAGGGTCGCAGCAGACTTGGGAAGTGAGTAGAGGTACTTCAAGTCCCATCATTCATGGTCCACCCTCCTCCAAACTGCACCAGGATGTAGAGTGGGTCATGAGGGCTCTGTGTGGCAAGTTTGGTGTTGATCAATCATAGGATTAGGTTTGTAGCAGTCTTGGAAAGTGAGGGAAGGTACTGCAAGACCCATCATCCATGTTCTGTCCCCTCCAAACTTCAGTAGGATGTGGACTGGGTCACTGGGGCTCTGTGTGCCAAGTGTGGTCTTTATCAGTGTTTGTTGGGGGCCACAGTGGTCTGTGGGAACAGAGGGGTGTAAAAGTACTACAAATCCCATCATCCATTGTCAGTCATCCCCAAACCTCACCAGGACATGAAGGCAGTCATGGGGGTTATGTGTGCCAAGTTTAGTCTCGATCAGTGATTGGATGAGGGTTGCAGCAGACTTGGGAAGTGAGTAGAGGCACTTCAAGTCCCATCATCCATGGTCCACCCTCCTCCGAACTGCACCAGGACGTAGAGTGGGTCATGGGGGCTGTGTGTGCTGAGTGTGGTCTGTATTGGTCCTTTTTGGTGGCCTCAGTGGTCTGTGGGAACCAAAGTGTTGGAAAGTACTACAAATCCCATAATCCGTGGGTCATGTCCCCGATGGGGGGTTATCTGTACCAAGTTTGGTGCAGCTCCATCACCCGCGCTGGTCGCTGTGGCCTGTGAAAGTGGCTGCCCCATATCCGCCCTGGCCTGTGAAAGTGGCTGCCCCATATCCGCCCTGGCCTGTGAAAGTGGCTGCCCCATATCCGCCCTGGCCTGTGAAAGTGGCTGCCCCATATCCGCCCTGGCCTGTGAAAGTGGCTGCTTCCGCCCTTCTGCCCTCCCGCCCTCCGCATACACACATACACACATACACACATACAAACATTCTGTTTTATAAAGGTATACAGATACAGATTATCTACGTGATTTTCTACCTTGTTGCTATGATTATGGCACTGCTTCTTTAAATTGTCCACAAACTGACTGTGTTATTGTGCGGATCCTGGAACTGACATTGGATAACGTCATGAGGATACACTTTGTTTTTTGCACTCACTTCCGTGATTTCATCAAATATCGCGAGTTTTCCGTAGAGGAGCGTTCCTTGAACTCGCTACTTCCTGGTTCGCAACTCCTCCGCTCTCTGTGGCGACCACGCCAAACTACCTTATGTAAGACTTTTGATTTTCTCCAGCAGGATTGGGTACTTTGAATGTGTTTTTTGCGTATGATTATGTATGGTTAATTGTGCGCATTTTGTACTGTGACGTAGCGGCGCTCCTTTAATAAGTAAGGGTATTGGAGGTTCCAATTTCCCACGGCACACCTGGTGACTGCTCACGGCACACTAATGTGCCGCGGCACACTGGTTGGGAAACATTGCCCTATGTTATTCAACATATACATAAGGCTGTTGGGGGAGATCATCTGGAGTTTCGGGGTAGGGTGTCATCTGTACGCAGATGACGTCCAACTCTGTCGCTCCTTCCCACCTGCGAGTAAGGAGGCTGTTCAAGTCCTGAACTGGTGCTTGGCCGCTGTGACGGACTGGATGAGGGTGAACAGATTGAAACTAAATCCAGACAAGACAGAGGTCCTCCTGGTCAGTCGTAAGGCCGAACAGGGCATAGGGTTACAGCCTGTGCTGGACGGGGTGACACTCCCCCTGAAGGCGCAGGTTCGCAGCCTGGGAGTGATCCTGGACTCATCGCTGGGCCTGGAAACCCAGGTCTCGGTGGTGGCCGGGAGAGCTTTTGCACAATTAAAGCTTGTGCGCCGGCTGCACCCGTTCCTTGGGAATTCTGGCTTGGCCGCGGTGGTCCACGCTCCGATTACATCCCGTTTAGACTACTGCAACTGTCACATCTGAAAGGGGGCGGTTTTTTCGGGTAAAGCGGTCTTTGGCTTGAGGCATAAGGCTTGCGGATGCGATGCCGCGTTTTACAATGTGCTTTCCCTAAACCAACAAGTGCTGTTGGGCTGCAATTCCCATTATCCCCAGTCCTCATCATCACAAGTGATGGGAGTTGTCATTCAATAAACATCTGATGGCCTGAACTGGAGAAAAACTAAAGAGCACTACCCACTATAGGATATGTGTGTGTGTGTGTGTGTGTGTGTGTGTGTATCAGGGGTGCCCACACTTTTTCAGCATGCGAGCTACTTATAATAAAACCATGGATAATGGGATTTCAAGTACGTCCACTCACTTCCCGAGCCCGCTGCGACCCTCATCCAGTGATTGAGGAAGACTGCACTTCACACACAAAGCCCCCATGACCCACTTTACATCCGGGTGCAGTTCGGAGGAGGGTCGACCACGGATGATGGGACTTGAGGTACCTCAACTCATTTCCTGAGACTGCTGTGACTCCAAGCTAGTAAATAAATGAAATGGTCCTTTGAAGGCAACCTTATGGTGGAAGTGTATTATCGGATTTTAACTGTGATTTTTTTTAGTACTATTCTGTTTAATTCTGCTGTAACGTTTGCATATTTGCAGTTATGTGGTCATACTTTTAATGTAACCTGCTTTGAATCTCCTTCAGGAGAAATAAAGCAGGATATAGATAGACATAGTAGTAGTACTACCGTGTTTCCCCGAAAGTAAGACAGCGTCTTACTTTCTTTGACCCCAAAATCCCCACTACGCCTTACGTTCGGGTTAAGTCTTATCTTGGGCGACGGTTCCCCGAAAGTAAGACGAAAGTAAGACGTACTGCGGGCGGCATGGCGTGGCTTCCTGGCTGGGTGTCGAGAGGCTCCCAGAGGGGCTCAAAAGGGGCCCAGAATCCTCCTCCACTTCCTCCTCTTCCTTCCAGCGGTGCCTTCCATCCTCCTCCTCTTCCTCCCAGCGGCGCCTTTCCCTCTCACCGGTTCCGCCCCCCTCCCTTCACTGAAGGGAGGGGCGGAGCCGCCGCCAGCGAGAGGGAAGGCGCCGCCGGAAGTCCTGCCCGCAGGGTGACTCAGGCGCTTTTCGCCGCCGCACCGCTCGTGTTTGGAGTGCGGGCGAGCGGGGCGGCGGCGGGGAAAGACGCCTGAGTCGCCCTGCGGGCGGGACTTCCGCCGGCGCCTTCTCCCTCTCGCCGGTTCCGCCCCCCTCCCTTCACTGAAGGGAGGAGGGGCGGAGCCGCCGCCAGCGAGAGGGAAGAAGGCGCCGGTGGAAGTCCCGCCCGCAGGGCGACTCAGGCGCTTTTCGCCGCCGCCCCGCTCGTGTTTGGAGCGCGGGCGAGCGGGGCGGCGGCGGGGAAAGACGCCTGAGTCGCCCTGCGGGCGGGACTTCCAGCAGCGCCTTTCCCTCTCGCCGGTTCCGCCCCCTCCCTTCAGTGAAGGGAGGAGGGGCGAGCCGCCGCCAGCGAGAGGGAAGAAGGCGCCGGTGGAAGTCCCGCCCGCAGGGCGACTCAGCGCGCCGCCGCACCGCCGTGTTTGGGCGCGGCGAGCGGGCGACGGGGGGAAGACGCCTGAGTCGCCCTGGGCGGGACTCCGCCGCGCCTTCTCCCTCTCGCGGTTCCGCCCCCTCCCTTCACTGAAGGGAGGAGGGGCGGAGCCGCCGCCAGCGAGAGGGAAGAAGGCGCTGCCGGAAGTCCCGCCCGCAGGGTGACTCAGGCGCCGCCGCCCCGCTCGTGTTTGGAGCGCGGGCGAGCGGGGCGGCGGCGGGGAAAGACGCCTGAGTCGCCCTGGGGGCGGGACTTCCGCCGGCGCCTTCTCCCTCTCGCCGGTTCCGCCCCCCTCCCTTCACTGAAGGGAGGAGGGGCGGAGCCGCCGCCAGCGAGAGGGAAGAAGGCGCCGGCGGAAGTCCCGCCCCCAGGGCGACTCAGGCGCTTTTCGCCGCCGCACCGCTCGTGTTTGGAGCGCGGGGCTTTTAGCCGCCCCGCTGCGTGTTTGGAGCGCAGGCGGCGGGGGCGCGGGGAAAGACGCCTGAGTCGCCCTGCGGCGGGACTTCCGGCAGCGCCTTCTCCCTCTCGCGGTTCCGCCCCCTCCCTTCACTGAAGGGGAGGAGGCGAGCCGCCGCCAGCGAGAGGGAAGAAGGTGCCGGCGGAAGTCCCGCCCGCAAGGCAACTCAGGCGCTCGCCGCCGCACCGCTCGTGTTTGGAGCGCAGGCGAGCGGGGCGGCGGCGGGGAAAGACGCCTGAGTCGCCCTGTGGGCGGGACTTCCGGCGGCGCCTTCTTCCCTCTCGCCGGCGGCGGCTCCGCCCCTCCTCCCTTCACGAAGAGGAGGAAGAGGAGGAGGATTCCGGGCCCCTTTTGAGCCCCTCTGGGAGCCTCTCGTCGCCCAGCCAGGAAGCCACGCCATGCCGCCCGCAGTACGTCTTACTTTCGGGGTACGGCTTATATAAGCCGACCCCTCTGACACCCCCGATACGTCTTACAATCGGGGGTGTCATACTTTCGGGGAAACACGGTAGTAGTAGTAGTGTGGCTCTCCCATGGGACTGAAAACCTTATCCTCCCCAAGCGATAAAATACCAGATTTGCTTTCATCTAATGCTCTCCTTTTTGGACTAAATTACCTTGGCAAAATTAGGTATTCGATACAAACAAAATATGCCACTGAGTACAGCTAATCATACACAAAGCTAAACCATAGAATTTAAAGGGGCAGACCTGTAGGAGTAATTAATCACAAGTCATCCTGTAGTAAAAAATATCAAACTGATTCCAGCCCGGGAGGACACTTGCATTATCGATATGTATTAGAACGCGGAAACGCGAAATCTCCCGTCCAGACTTTGAGTCCAAATTGTTCCACTACAACCCTGGGGAGGAGCGGTCAGAAGTTCAGAGCGCCCTGAGGAAGCGTGGTTTAGGCGAAACGGCCATCTTGGCGTCGTCAGCTTACCTCCAGCCGTAGGCGCCTGCCCATCCGGCAGCTTGCCAGCTCTTCTACCCACCAAGGCTCCCCCACTGACTCAGTCTCTAGCCCGCGAGTTACCAGGCTCCGGACTACTCACAGGGGTATACAGATTCTGTTAGAGCGTCATTTAAGCCCATTGATGTGTGAGGGCTTATTTTGTTGTGTTACTGTATTTACTGTTACATGAGATTTGTGATACTGTGATTGAATTGTACTACATTGCACTATATGTGATATTGTTCTGCTATCTAGCACGTATATTGTTCACAATAATACAGTTTGATATTTTTACTACAGGATGACTTGTGATTAATTACTCCTACAGATCTGCCCCTTTAAATTCTATGGTTTAGTTTTGCGTAAAATTAGGTATTTGATCAGGGATGGGCAACCTACGGCCCGCGGACCAGATGCGGCCCGGAAGCCAGTTCTGTGCGGCCCGGGAGAAGGGCGTCGGGGGCGGGGCGAGGAGGAAGGGGTGCCGCTGCCACTATCCGATCGCGGGCTCTGCGGGGCCTGTGTTGGCAGACAGGCGGAGGAGGAGCAGCTTTGGAGAGCCTGCCATCCCTCGAGGCGATCCGCGCCTGCAGCGGGAGCACTCCGCGACCTCTGGGAGCTGATCGGCGTGCCGACCCGGAAGACTTGATCGTCTTCCAGGTCGCCAGGGCGATGAGCCAATTCAGATTGCCGAGTGCTCTCCTGCAGGCCAGGATCGCCTCCAGGGATGGCAGGCACTCCAAAGCCGCTGCTCCTCCGACCTGTCTGCCAACACGGGCCCCACAGAGGCCGCGATCAGATGGCGGCAGCGGCACCCCTTCCTCTTGGCCCTGCAGGGCGATCAGCTGGGGAACGGGCGGAGGCCTGCAGCCTCTGATCGCCTGCTGCTCTGCTCTGCTCTGCTGCGGTGGCAGCTGGGTCCGCTCTGCCATCCTCTGGGCTGGGTCCATAGGGCCATTCCACCTTGGGATCCTTCCTCTCTTCAGGATGTCAGCCTCCATCTTGGTTCGCACCTTGTCTTCTTGAATTTACTTTTATTGGTTTTTATTATTATTGTATAATAATTTTACGATAATAATATAATAAATAATTTAATATAATGTTATATTATATTATAATTTCAATATATTATGTCTATATATATATATATATACTATAACTAGCTGAACCCGGCACGCGTTGCTGTGCCCTATTTAGGAGATGTGAGGAAGTCTGGGTATGTAAGGGCTGGAAATGATGTGTTTTGTGTGTGTTTATATGTGTATGTTTGTGTGTATATCTGTGTGTGTATATATATGTGTATAGCTGAACCCGGCACCCATTGCTGTGCCCTATTTAGGAGATGTGTGGAAGTCTGGGTATGTATGGGTTGGTAGTGATGTGACTAAGTGTTTTGTGTGTGTTTTTATGTGTCTGTTTGGGTGTCTATGTGTGTGTATGTGTGTGAATTGCAAGAAGAATAACCTTTTATTTTTTACTGTGGGGGGATGCGATGGGGGACCCTGGGTAGGAGGTAGTTTGTTGCGCGGTGTTTCTCCCTTCGGCCTCGTCTTCCGGGAGTGGCAGGGAGGTGGGGCGTTCCCTCGTCGCTCTTGCTCGCCACTTCCCTGGCGAAGGTGGTGCCGAAGGGGGACCTTTGCGAGGAGGACGGGTGCGGCGCCTCCTTGGCTTCCTCCGTGGTCCCAGGCCGCGTGGGTTGGGTCTGGGAACGCTTGGGAGACTGGGAGTTGGAGGAGGCGGATACGGGCATGGGTCTTCAGTTCCCAGAAAGCTCCGCCCCGGCTTCCCAGTGAGAGGCGCGGAGCCTTCTGGGAGGTGTAGTTCCTTGTCCGTAGTCGTCTCCTCCGTCGTTTCCCAAGCACCCCATGGACCCTGGTTGCGCTGGCGCCGCCCGTGGGCGGCTTCTCCGCCCAGCGTCCTTGGCCTTCCTTGGCAGCTGCCATCCTGGGCTGTGTCCAGAACTGGATGGCAGTCACCGAGGAAGGGTAAGGACGCGTCGGAGAAGGCGGCCAAGGCGCCGCCGTGGGCGCCTTCTCTGCCGCGTCCTTGGCTTTCCTCAGCAGCTGCCATCCTGGCCTGGGTTCAGATCCGGATGGCAGTCGCCGAGAAAGGGCAAGGACGCTGTGGAGAAGGCGGCGAAGGCAGCGCCCGCGCGTCCCGGCTTGAGGAGCGGCCTGGTATCGGCGGAGGAGGTGGCCATGGCGTCGGCGGCGCGGGTGGGGTAATGTCTTGGGGCATGGAGGTGGGGTGGGAGGGAGGAGGAGGGGTGGGGCCAAGGGGAGGCGGGGTGGGAGGGTGTGTTGGAGGAGGAGGAGGGGCGGGGCGTTGCTGCGGCCGCCGCCGCCGTGCACCGTTTGTGCATGCGGGGAAAGGTTGTTTTTCGGGGTTTTTTTAGAGGGTGGAGGGTTGTGTTTCGGGTGTTTTTGTGGGCCCTATAGGGACCTCGGGGTATGGGTCAGTGGTCTGGCGAGTTTCGTGGGTCTTGGACATGTAGTTTTCGCCCTATTTGCCGG
>JARBWK010004255.1:0-10713 GCA_030556195.1 Anolis apletophallus | reverse complement strand
GTTTTCCTGTGTGGCATGACCCACCTCCAAGGTACATAAGCTTGTTAAGTCACCCACTTGTGTGCATTTCACAGACCACACGAAGAAGAGGTTAGGTTGCTTACCTGTAACCGTGTTTCTTCGAGTGTAAGGTCTGTGAAATTCCACAGAACCCACCCGTCCTCCCCCCTCTGATGTCATGCCTAGGTTTCAGCTGCTGTCTGGCGCAAGGAACTGCCTGGGTAGCTCGATCAGGGGGTGAGGGGGCGGGAGTGGGAGGGGCATATGTAAATCTTTAGTTTTAGCTAGTATGTCCGAGATTCTACGCATGCACGGGAGTAAACCCACTTGTGTGAATTTCACAGACCTTACACTCGAAGAAACACGGTTACAGGTAAGCAACCTAACCTTTTCTGCTTTGATATTCTGGGTTATATGGCTGCAGAAGGGCCCTGAGCTTCTGTTTTGTAAGGAATATTTGAAAGCAGACAACATTTCTTAATGCAAATCAGCATTTCATGTGTGCACTACCAAATATGAAACATATATGAGTCTAAAATCTGTGACATGATGTAAAATGCCATTGGATATTTATTTATTTATTTATTTCAGGATTTTACCCCGCTCTTCTCAACCCCCGAGGGGGGACTCAGAGCGGCTTACAGTACGGCACAATTCGATGCCACTGTAATACAGCGAACACGAGTAAGAATAGTGCTATTTCCTGATATCTTATCCTTGGTACTTCGCAAATTAAAAGTAACCAGCAACACGAGGTTGAAGCCATGCTGCCTCATAATATGAGAAAACTTTTTGAGAACTGGAATGTATTTCTGGAAGGAAGCCTAGTGAGTGAGAAGCAGATAGTCTGTCGCTTATGCTTGTTGGTATGCTTCCCAGCAAGAGCAGCAGAGTGGGCGGTGGACTCTACCTAATGTGTTTCATCAGTTCAGCATTTGAAGGTTAAACTTCTGTTTTTTCAAGTACAAGAAATAACAAATGTGGAAAGATGATGGATGCCCATGTTGTTATGCTGCAGTCATGGTGGAAGGTATGTAGGAGGAGAAAGACATGATTTGAAAAGATCGATAGATTGCAAGGCATCTCATTCTGTTTAAAAGCTGCCAGGCAGATTAGAGTTGGTTGTATGTTATGACATATATATCATTTTTGTTAGTTTCGGCAGTGTAGGGTAGTCAAATTCAGCGGTGGGCAACTGCAGGAGGTCAAGGATCAGTTTTATATCCATGAGACACTTCAAGGGCCATATAGATTGCCAGGAAAATGCCAAAACTAAACTTTGAGTGACTAAAGGTATTTCCAATCACTTCTGTGTACAGTGTTCCCTCGCTACTTTATTAAACTTTTCACGGACTTGCTGTTTCACGGTTTTTCAATAAATACAGTAATGTATATATTTACACTGGAGCTGCGCTTCTCCTTGCCATGCGCATTGTGGGAGATGCCAGCCTGGGAAGCTGCCTCCTGCAGGCGCCCACTTGCCCAACTCCTCCTCCTCACTGGTTTCCTCCTCCTCTTCCTCACTCCCTGCAGATGGGAGCCATTCTGGAGTTGAAAGCTGGAGAAGGAAGGGAAGGAAGGAAGGGAAGAATGATGGACAGGTCTAGATGGGCAAATGGCAGGTGGGTCGGGAGGAGGAGGAGGGGGTACAAGCATGACGTCACGATACCAACCCGGTGCAGGGAAAGAAAGGCAGGGGAGATGTCAAGTTCCCTAAAAAGAAAAGGGTGTCAAGATATACTCAGTGGATGAATGCACACTAAAAACAAAAGTAGGACTTGTGCAATGGCAGCTTGATATGCTACTTGCCGCCATGAGATTGTGTGTGTGTGTATCTGTATATATACAGTATGTGTGCATATATATATATATATATATATATATATAGAGAGAGAGAGAGAGAGAGAGAGAGAGAGAGAGAGAGAGTCCCCTACTTCATGGATTTTCACTTTTTGTGGGTGGTCCCGGAACATAACACCCGCGATAAGTGAGGGAACACTTTAGTATATTATACCTTGTTTAGTTCTCTGAAATGCACCAGCAGAACTTGTTATACAAGCCTGCAAAATATTTTCCAACCAGTAGTACATGGTTGAAGTTGATAAATATTCATATTGATGTATTTTCCCCATCCTCTCCATCTGTTTGCTGCTTTTAGTTCTGACATATTTGAAACTGCTCCATGGGATCAGGAAACTTGCCTTACTTGAGAAACTCTGTGAGGTACAAGTGGAAACTTCAGAGGCAACATAGATTGCAGACTTGTACAACTTGTATCCTAAGTGCTTGACAATTCCTACTTTAAAAATGAAAATAAAGTAATCCCAGGGAGACAGCCAAAACAAGTAGCTTCTTGAGCCCCAGGTAGATTGTTTGGTTGAGTTATTATTTTTTTTCTGTGATTCTTTGATGTTGTCAAGAGACTTCTGGCGGATCTTTGGATTGCTGTTTTTGCTCCCTCTGGTTTCCAACACTGCTTTTCAATTCCTTCTCATGCCGCAGTGCTGCTGAGTGAGGATCTATAGCCAGTCTAATTATTTACCGGTTGTGAAGGCACAGCTTACAAGCATGTTTTTCTCCCAAGTACTGTGATTTAAGGGGAGGGAAAGATACCTGCATAGGTTCTTTGGGCAACAGTGCTGAAATGACTAACATCTCTCCCTAGTTGGAAATATATAGGTAGGTAGTATTTTATCACAGCACAGTAGCTGTGACATTGTTATGTTGATCGCGGACCATGTTCTAGCAGCTTTCTAATTATTTCAGTGATGGAAACTTTAGCCTCAGCTTTGACTGGATATTTGAAATCAATATGTTCCATACACATCTCCCCATTTCTCATTATTAATCTATTTTTTGTTGCCAGTTGCTTTGACCTAAAACCTTTTTATCTTCAGACTAACCTTGGTCCAAACAGGGTGTATGTATATGTGGAGCTCTCACTTCCAAATCACACCTAGTGAAGTATTGGGTATAGCTCTTGTTAGATATATACCCATCCAAAATTGTTCTTTCAGATGCGTTTGCTTTTTGTGTTTTAAAAAAGTACATGCCATTCTCTCTACATCAGCATTTCTCAACCTGGGGTCAGGACCCTTGAGGGGGTCATGAGGGGGGGTGTCTGAGGGTCTGAAGCAGCCAATTAAGGAGTTATGGAACTCCGAGTAGCAAATTTACTTTTATCAAAGCTACCTGAACGTGCGGGTACAAGGATGAGGGAAAACTCACGACAACTGTGAAGTAGGTGAAATCAAACGGGTTTATTGATGGCACCAGCTGGTGGGCTTCTGCCAGCAGAACACGCTGCAATCAGGGGCAAAAGACCCCGTCACTTTCAATACAAAAACATTTATACCCCAATGGAGGCATTTCAGTTAAGCCCACCCCTCTTCATGGATCTTGTACAATCATAATTGGCTGGTGTTTACTGGTGTTTACATGACATCTCATTAATCCAATAAAACATTGCATTTCCATTTGCATCACATCTCAAAAGTCCCACCTATGAATGAGAACAATAGTCATTTCTTATGTTAGTCTTTCTCACAGTACAGCTATCAGTGCTAAGACTCTTGTGTTCTTAGTTTGAAACATTTAGCTTCCAGGCTCCGTGCCAGCAACGGAGGGGGCTAAACTCTCCACTCATGCGCAGTTCTTTCCCATTTAGCACTAAGGTCTTTCATAGCACATCCTGTACTGTTTCATCAATCTAAGCCTATGTTATCTCACATTAGGCACAGAGTGCATCAAGAAGCATAAATCACAGTGTTATTTTCACAGTGCAAGTGCCTGCCTGATTCTTGGCACAGGAACCCACTTTTCAAAGACACGTGTGCAGCATCACTCTCTGACTGTACTCCTGCACGGAAAGTACCAAAACCTGCTTTATTCCAGAATTTCTTTTTCTTGTGGGTAACTCATCACAAGGAGTTACCTACACACACGTCTGGAACACCTTAAGAGGACCAATTCACTCTCCAGTCCCTCGTGATCACAGGTTCTCCAGTCCGGACAGCATGCACACCTTTTACTGTATCTATGGATTTCTGCACTGCACAAGTACAACATTTGAGCAAAATGGGCAGACAGCACATTATGATTAGCACAGAGCATATCACCACTATGATTATCATCACAAGCGAACGTAACCAATGCAAATTTGGTAGCCAGCTTAGCAAGGAACTCCAAAAATCACTTGGAGCTGAGTAAGTCTTCTGTACTTCTCTAGCAACACCCTGAATCTTGTCCAGGTCCAGCTCAATGTCTCCACTCTTATTTATAAAATGACAGCAGGTTACATTTAACCACACGCATAGGCCACCTTCCTTGGAGAGGAGGTAGTCTAAAGCCAGCTTCTGCTGCATAGCCATTCTTGCCAAAGAATCCACCTCCACCTGCATGGATGACATTCCTTCAAAGGTGTCATTGGCTAAAGATTCCAAGTCATATGATAACACACGCAACTGTTTTATGCTCCAAGCCACACCCAACCTGGGTGCCACAATTGCTATGAACCTCTGGCCTTCATTTAGAAAAGTTTTGTCCGGGTCATACCCATAGCGTTGCACATCAGCAAATGAGCGCTTATGGATATGTAAATACAAATTAGTAACATGAGTCTCCTTGGGGAGCACTCTCAAACCCCCAGGCTGCAGGGTGCCAAGGGTGCAAACTCCAGACCAAACTACAGGAAGCACAGACATTGCCACTTTTCCACAAATCCAAACAATTCCCGGGGAGTCCAGTCGCCCGATACCCTAGGCGTCTGGCAGGCAAATTCTGTACCATGTTCACTATAGCATTCTCATGATGATTCCTGAACAATATGTGAGTGCAATTTGATCTCTCCCAACTCCAAGTCCAAACTCCTGTTGTTCTCAGACCACACCGTCCTCTGTACCTACTATGCACTGTAATCGTGTGATTACAAGCAGGATAGGAACCTAGCTCAATCTGATCAAAAAGCTCATACATGCCAAGTCTCTGGCTCCCTACATAGTAAGGTCTCTCTTCCTTCTCCCATTTGAAACACAGCGCAGCTTTCAACACAGGAGAACGGTGAGTAATCATGAACCGAGCCCTCTCTGCTTCCCTTCCCAAAAGTTCCTGCTTTCCCTTAATGTCATTCCATCCTCTCAATGTCAGAACAGCACTAGGAACTATCGGCCATCCTGACTTATGGCTAGAAGGGCCTTGGCTGCAAATCCAGCATGAATTCAAACTCAGTTCATGTGACATGTTAGTTATCAGTCTATGAAACATATTTTGCTCCCACCCTCCATGTGTCCCAGTAATGTACAATGTCAATATCAGAGCCATATACCCAAAAATAGTCCTCACTCCCACCGGGCGCTTACTCCTGTAACGCTGTCCCATTAGGATGCTAAGCCACCACCGCAATGAGAGTGCTTTTGGCTCTGTCCATCTTTCTTGCGTTGGGCCACCATTTCCTGGATTGGGAGCGATGGTATCCGACGACTCTTCTGTGGCCTTCTTCTTCTGTGTGCCCCTTAAATAGGGCGTTGCAAAGTATTTGTAATCCTCAACCGCAAGGGGTTGTCTGGATCCACGGAAGACTCCAAAGCAATCGGTGCCCTCTTCACCCGACTGTAATGGACCCATGGACGAATGCCTTCCACCTTGACCGCCGTTGGCGTGCTCAGCAGCACGGTAAATGGACCTCTCCATCTGGGCAGCAAAGGGCGCACGTGCCATTCCTTGATCAGGACGGATTCGCCAGCTGAAAAAGAGTGCAGAGAAGTAGTAGGGAGAGGGGGTCGCAAATCCGCTGTGTACTGGCTAAGTCTCTCTAGCTGTTTCCCTAACATCTGGACATCTTGCAAAGTCTGCTGGTGTCCTAACACATGACTATCAGAAGTCAGTCCACACATAGTTTTTAAGTTCAATGGAGGCCTGCCATACAAACGCTCAAAAGGTGACAGGCCTGTCTTCTTATGAGGGGTACATCTGACCCTTAGGAGGGCTAGAGGTAACGCCATCCTCCAGTTCAACTTAGTCTCTTGGCAAATCTTTGCTAAACAGTTCTTTAAAGTTCGATTGATCCGTTCTGCCCTGGAAGATGATTGCGGATGATAAGCACAATGAAGTTTCCACGTGATCCCTAGCAATTTACACAGTCCCTGGACCACGTGGTGGACATAAGCAGGAATTCCTTCTACAGCATCTCTACTAATAGGGTACTGGGCCTTTCTCACGGGCAAATGTCCAGTTCTTATCTCTATCACCACAGGGGCAACAAATCTTGCCAGTCCAGGTTCATTCTGTTCTGCCCATACCCTAGGAGTTCTTTTCCCAGCACCACGTTATCGCTTTCTTGGCAACTTGTGTCACATTGAACAATCTATACTCCTCTTGTGCTGGGACTGATAGTTCCAACTGGCCTGTGTTCAAAAATTCTAATCTGGCCCTTATCTTCGCCAGAATGTCCCTCCCGAGCAGGGAATTGGGCAATCAGGCACAGACAGTAACTTATGTATCACTTCTCTCCCAGCAATGTTGCACCTTCTTTGCTGTAACAAAGGACATTCCTGTGGCTTTCCTGTCACTCCTACAACCTTGATGTGCTGACCACTAGGGGGTGCTAATTTTTTTCACTACTGACTTATCCGCGCCGGTGTCTACTAGGAACTTTACACGTTGACCTTCCACATCTACGGCAATTAAAGGCTCCTCTGGGTCAAGTAACAGAAAAGCCTTGCCAATCTTTCAACATTCATCTTCCCACTCAGCTTCCTCCTCTTCTTCCTCCTGCATGGCAGCAGCCACAACAGCCTTCTCATAAGGCCTATAACTTCCTCTGCCTCTTCCCCTAGGCTTTCCTGATCCTCTGGCTGGAATTTTGACTCTTTTTGTACTTGCATCACTTTCCTCTGACATTTCCTCCACACAGTCTTTTTGCCAGTGGCCCTCTTTTTTGCAACGAGCACACTGATTTCGACCCAATTTAAACTGTCCTCCACTGTTTCCTCTTCCTGACCCTCTGCCACGACCATTTCCTCTTCCTCTCGCTGATCTCTCATCCAACATGCTCACCAAAACTCTATATCCCTCTCTCTTCTTCCTATCCTTCTTCTCTTCTTCCACCTGCTCCCTGGCCATGAACACTTGATCAGCAATAGCCAACAGTTCAGTTAAATTCTTGCCCAAAAACCCTGGCTGTTTCTGTATTTTCTTTCTGATGTCTGGGGATGATTGAGAAATGAAGGATTGTGTGAGAGCAACCCTCCCATCATTCTGTTCTAGGTTGTAAGGGCTATATTTCCTTTTCCTCCAAACGCCGAGAAAAGCAGCAGGCGTTTCTTCCACTCCTTGCTTTTGGATACTGGAAGGCTGGGCCTTTTCTGATGGCCTTTAAGAGAATTTGATAGTCTCTAATGTCTCTCTGATCCGAATCTGATCCCATCCTGCTTGTTCCACTGGGAACCTGGCACTCCCAAATGCAACAGCTTCCATCTGCCCATGTCCCTCTTGAGCTATCAATCTGGCCTGATTGATAATGCACCTTCTCTCTGCCGCAGTGAACAGGGCATTTAACAGCTGTTTGCAATCCCACCAGGTGGGATCGTGGGTAGCCATAATTCCTTCCAAAAGATCCCCCCATAGCACGAGGTTGCTCAGAATATGGGGGGGTATTATGTTTCCAATTAAAAATATCCGAACTTGAGAACGGGACTATTTGAAAGGCTTGTCGGACCCTGTTGTGTACGTCCAGTAGTGGGACCTGTCTTATAGGACACTCTAATGCCCCTCTCTCCACCTCCTCTTCTCCCCTTGCTTCCTGCCCCCTGGTCTTGCTTCTGGTTCTCATTGGAGAAGCGGCTCGTCTCACACTGTGCCTTCTGTTTAAATCCGGCGAGCGCTCTATCACTCTTGTGGATTCAAAGGAGCTGCTCCGTTGCACTCGGGGGGGTCGCGCAATCAACCTCCCTGATGCTTCGGGGCACTCATCCTCTTCCTCTCTGCCTTGGGGACGCACTATCATCCTGTCAGCATTAGAGGTTGTCCATCTCGCTTCTTTCTCTATCTGTCTTGCTTCTTCCAGGGGGTAATTAATCTTCATGGAGAGAGGGGCCTGATAAGCAGGCGGTTCCTCACAAAACGGGTTCCTTTCTGACCGGGGAACAGGGAATGTCACTACTGCTGGTGGCTGAAATGAAGGGGCCAGCGCGGGATGGGACGCTGCTCTAGCAGACGGAAACGTCCCGCTTGAACCCGCATTTGCCTGGCTCCCTAATTCGAATTGAAAAGTCATTGGGGAATTCACTGGGGTTGAAATTGGCGCAACGGGAACAGTAAGGAGCTCTGGGCTTGCCGGGAGCGGCGAGGCGGGGGCAACTGAGATTGGCGTTGTTGGGACAACAGGGACTGCCTCAGATTGCATCACAGCCTGCGTCATCTGGGCTGCTGAGCTTGTTCCAAAGGTGGGGGCTAAAGCTGGAGCTTGCTCTGAGATGTTCAAACTTGCATAGAGCTTCCCCCGCTCCAGTTGGGGCAATCTGTCTCTCTCTTGGTCTCCTCCTTAAGGGGGTGAAGATCTTCTTGCTCCGCCGGTAACACCGGAGGCTTTCTCCCTGCCTTTCTGTTCACAAAGCACCCTTTCTTCTCATGATCCCTGGGCCCTGCCCACATCATTTGGATGAATTTCGAAACAATACGATTCAAGTTGTTTGCATTTCTCAAATCCCAGGACCCTATGTTTGGCCAGCCAATCTCCTGGACGGTCGGCCAAACTTCTGTGCACAGATTTCTAAGTTCAAAAGATTTCATATCTTGGGGCTTTCCTTCTACTGCCAACAGACAAAACCTGTCCCAGTTATCTAACACACATTGCAAAGGGGTCTCTTTCTTCTGCTTTGATCCTGCACTCCCCATCTCTCTGGCCTAAGATCAAAACCCACTTCAGTGCTATCCCCCAACCCCAATGTGTGTTCCCTCAGTGTTAAGTGCTTGAAAGAAACTAATACTTGCCGATTCCTGAAGACCCCGGGACTCGCGTCTCGCCTCCCGCGTCACCACTCGATTTGCGTCGGCTCTTGGCGAACGGACCTGACGTCGCCTCCGACTCTCTCTGCGCGCTTTGTGCTGGTTTGCTAGCCCAACGGCCGGGCACCTAGTAAGGTGTCCCCAGACTTTTACAACTGCCGGCACTCAAGGGGCTTCTTCCAAGCTGCCCCCCCCCCCGGACTTCCTTCTGGCCTATGAGTTCACCGGCAACGTTAGTTGCAGTCTCTCCCGTGTCCACAGGCGTTGGTGTGGGACGAGTCAGGCAGCCGGTCAATGAAAAAATCTGGAAAAAAAGGTGGGGCCCCTGGCGCAGCCCTCCTGAGTCGTCTCACCTTACTTGCCTGGGAGCGGGCGCTGTCCTCAATGGGGACCGTGTTTGTTTTTCCTCACCACAGACCCGTCTAATTACCAAATGAAGCAGCCAAATTAAGGAGTTATGGAACTCCAAGTAGCAAATTTACTTTTATCAAAGCTACCTGAACGTGCGGGTACAAGGATGAGGGAAAACTCACGACAACTGTGAAGTAGGTGAAATCAAACGGGTTTATTGATGGCACCAGCTGGTGGGCTTCTGCCAGCAGAACACGCTGCAATCAGGGGCAAAAGACCCCGTCACTCTCAATACAAAAACATTTATACCCCAATGGAGGCATTTCAGTTAAGCCCACCCCTTCTTCATGGATCTTGTACAATCATAATTGGCTGGTGTTTACTGGTGTTTACATGACATCTCATTAATCCAATAAAACATTGCATTTCCATTTGCATCACATCTCAAAGTCCCACCTATGAATGAGAACAATAGTCATTTCTATATTAGTCTTTCTCACAGTACAGCTATCAGTGCTAAGTCTCTTGTGTTCTTAGTTTGAAACATTTAGCTTCCAGGCTCCGTGCCAGCAACGGAGGGGGCTAAACTCTCCGCTCATGCGCAGTTCTTTCCCATTTAGCACTAAGGTTTTTCATAGCACATCCTGTACTGTTTCATCAATCTAAGCCTATGTTATCTCACATTAGGCACAGAGTGCATCAAGAAGCATAAATCACAGTGTTATTTTCACAGTGCAAGTGCCTGCCTGATTCTTGGCACAGGAACCCACTTTTCAAAGACACGTGTGCAGCATCACTCTCTGACTGTACTCCTGCACGGAAAGTACCAAAACCTGCTTTAGAAAATTACAGTTATGAACTAGCAACAAAAATAATTTTATGGTTTGAAGGTTACCACAACATGAAGAACTCTATTAAAGGGTCGCAGCATTTGGAAGGTTGAGAACCACTACTCTACATCATTAAAATATTCCAGTAATATAATTGCATGTAACATTTAAAACGAAGATACTAAATCAACTACACTGTTTAAAGCATGGGTAAAATTGACTGGATTTTTTTTGCCTACTTTCGACTTTTTCCAGAAAAGACAAGCTACTTAGAGCAGTTAAACAGATACCCTAATTCTGTAAGCTGCCTTTTTTCTTCACCTTTTCCAAGCTGACTTGTTTATCAGTATTCTCTGACATTTTAATAGAGTAGGCTATTTCTGTCGACACATTTTTTTTCAGGAGGTGGAGACAGGATCTGGAATATTGTTTTTGCTGTTCTTGGGTATATACTTGCTTTGTATGTGTGGTGTTTCATGCTTTTATGGACACTTTCGTGGATAGAAATCAGGAAGTTTTTTTATTTTTA
>JARBWK010004254.1:0-10714 GCA_030556195.1 Anolis apletophallus | reverse complement strand
TTTTGGGAGGCATGTGAAAATGGATACAAGGGTCTACTGATATCCGGCCAGCAGAAACTGATTGAGGTTCAGCCAATAAGCACAAGCCTATAATGTATCACTCATGCAGTCAGTTCTTCCCAAAGAATGTGAAAGAGACAACTTCAACAAAGCATGTGCTGGGTTCAGGCTGATTATTAAAGAGCGAGTGAGGGACAACTTTTGCTAACACTTCTGCATGTCTAGAGGGAAAAAGCTATTAAGGTAAAAATGCACGTACTTCACTGGAGCCATATCAGTCTATGGAAAATGGCAAATTGATGCAATTGGTCATGCTAGTGTAAATCATGTGCCGTGTTTGATGGTAGAAGGAATGAATATCTAATTATACATGAACTTAATTTAATAATGCCTGAAGCCTTCAGTCTCACCTGCTAGCAGTGGAGCTCAGCAGGCTCTTTTGCAAACCTGTCAGATCACCCATGTTTGTTGTTTTGAGTTAATTTTGCAAACACCACTTTTCAATGTAACTCATAAACAAACATGTGGTTGAAAGAACGAGGCCCAGGAGACGGCTATGATAAAAGCTGTCATGAGACACTACATGGCTGCTGGCTATCAAATACACATTATTTAAAAAGTGGATTGTGTGTTCATGCTTGATATAGGACTAATTCCTGAGTTTGGCCACAATATATCAAAAGTCATGGAGTCAGTTACCTGTAACTAGCTTTTTGTAAACATGGTACAATCAAGTTGCATTTTCAAAGCAATGCAGTGTGGGGAGCAAAGTTACTTTTATTTGTTCACTGGTTTATAATATTCCTCTAACTTTGGCTTCACTCAAGTAGTTTCATTCGTTTATCTTCATAAAGTTCTGTTTTAGCAAGCCTTCGGGTTGGAGTTATTTGCAGGCTCTTCATTACAGAATGTAGTGGAATAGTCAACTCTATAAATTGCTAATGTTTATATGCTACTGACCAAATTAGTTTTCTTTGGGAAGGTTTAGCTCTAATAAACACCTCTGAAAAACGGAGCAGGTTTCTTCCCCCACTTTCTTATTTAAAATAACCAATCAGTATACATTTAAATAATGTTGTTAAAGCTTTTCAAAATGCATATTTGCTCATGAACTGGAACCAATGAGTTATATTAAATGCAATTCATGAATATTACCCATGACTGTGAAAGTCATATTGAAAATGAAGGGCGGTAATGATCCTCTCTTCGTTTTTTGAAAGTGGTTTATATTTACTCTGGTATAACTCCGGGGATTATAGGGATTCCGTACACCCTCCCATATGCTATACCAGGATTATCTAAAATCAGGAAATTTGCATCGCTTTGTTTATCCAGCATAATAGATGCTGCAATTCTCACCACAGTTAGCTAGGAATAGCTTACATTAAATTCAGCGAATTTCTTCTGAGTAAGCCCTTACAGTATCACACTGTTGAAAACCGCAATCAGTCTATAACAGGGTACTGAATATAGAGGGCACACAGGGTACAACTACTTTTATCTCATGATACATTTTTTCATTGCCTATGTCAGTGCCAACAGCTTATATGGTTGGTGGTTGGGCATGGGTAGAATAAGCAAGATGATGACACTGGACACCCCTAATCAATGGAAATGTTTTGGGGCTGTATATGCATTGGTCCACTGCCTGGAGACTGTAATGTGTTGAATCAAACCATGAATCTGTGGGCTGGTGGTTCTTGAGTCCCAGGTGGCACTAGACCCCCTATAGGTACTCATTGTGAAAGATGTGTGAGAGAGCTTTCTGTGCTATAATATTTAGGGATCCCTGAAGAAAATGGCAGAAAGTTCCTGTACCTTTAATAGCTGTGTATATCCTAAAGACACCAGATCCCGTCTTACTTAGGAAGCTGAGAAGGATCAACCCTGGTTATTACTTTGATAGGGGACCACCAATGAATATCAGATGCCGTAGGCTGCATTTCTTGCCTAAGAAATTCATGGGGTCACAATAAATTGGCAGGTGACTTGAAAGCACATACACACAGAGAGAAAAGGGAGAATTTCAGTTGGTGATGCCTATTTAATAACAGGGTTCGCCACTTTGGATATCTGAGATGAAAACCTGGAATGGATTCATTGACAAATTGACATAGGAACTATCAGCAACCACTGCTAGTCTTACTGCAGTTGGGTCTATTTTATGAAGAAGGCTCTTTGCAGTTATATACATCTAAATCCATTTATATACATCTAAATCCATCTAAATTTGCTGGGGCTTGGAGCACAGGACCCCACAAATGAATACTTCTTTTGTAATCTCTAGGTCACACAAAAGAAACTAGTGTTTCAGACACACAATATTAATTAAATCCATGAATGATCAAATTCACAAAAATTAAACGTGTAAATGTTTAACAGTGGGGAGATTGTGACCAAGTTATAGGGTTGCAATTTTGAAAACTGGAGACAATTCCTTTACTTTCAAGGGTTACCAAGAAGAGGAAATTTCAGTTGGTGTTGCTTATCACACAATTAAATAGCAACTATACAATGGTTGTACGGCATAGTTTCCTCTGCCATACAACCATTAATGGTGCAAGAGCTTTCTTGTTTTTATACTTGAAATCCTACCAGGAGACCATTGTGGCAGCTGTTCAATGGAGTATTCTCTTGACAAATAATTTCAGAGCTCCTGGTCTAAATTCTTTAAACCAGTCTTAGAAGTATCCTCTATAATGTGGCTACCTTAAAGCAAGATGAAGAAGGACCACTATATAAGGGAAACAGAACTTAATGAAAGGACCATTAAGAAGGCCTACTTAGGGCCCATTCGGACAGGGCCCAAAATGTGTAAGCTCTCGCACTTTTATGAGAGGTGTCCAAATGACACCCCTGGTAAATGTGAATTAATTTAAGACAAAGCAGGAAAACCGTGCGTTATCCTGAATTAATTAGATAGCTCATTAGATCTGGGCCTTCAGACTACTGAGTAGTTCTGGGACTATCTGGGGGCCAGTCCCCACACCCATCTTGCACCTTTTGGGCTCCAGGAGCCAAAAGATGCAACATGGCACCCCTTCCTCCCCCAAAGCCCTAAAAATAAGAATAAATTTACGGACCATCATTAGACCTCCCTGTATGCCTCCTGGAATGTACCAATGATGCACCAGGAAGCGGGGGTGAATCCCTTCTGACCCCTCCACCTCCTGGTGTGATATTGATATGTTTCAGGAGG
The DNA here is from genome assembly GCA_030556195.1 of Anolis apletophallus. Classification (NCBI taxonomy): domain Eukaryota; kingdom Metazoa; phylum Chordata; class Lepidosauria; order Squamata; family Anolidae; genus Anolis; species Anolis apletophallus. Next base: position 7,515 of record JARBWK010004254.1, on the reverse strand, counting down.
CATACAGAGAGGTCAACTAGTAGCCTAAGTTTACTCTTCTTTTTAGGGCTTTTTGGGTGAGGTATTGGTTTTCCCATGCCTTCCTGGAAGTTACTGGGAGGGCATGTGGACACCCAATGGGCAAAGCCATGTTGTTGTTGTTATTATTATTGCTGCTGCTGTGGGGACTTAAACTTTAAAGTGGGTTTAAATGATGTCTGGAAGTGCCCCTAGACTCCCACACAAGCAAAGCTAATTGCGAACCAATGTATCTATCACAGAAGGATAACAGCAAACTAAATCAGAGCAATGGAAGATTTGAATCAATGGTCCCTGCAAGTGAAGGCATTTTTCAATCAACACTTAGGTTGCTAAGCCACTCCTCTGGCTTAAGACACTGTGTGTATTACTTGCAAGTGCTATCTCCTAGCAACTCAGCTACCTCAGATCTGATGAATGGTGATTATATAGTGCAGCTGCAGATACATCTTTATGAAAGAAGACATTGTGTTCTGTTCATTAGGCATGGTTTCGAACCCAAAAATGGCGATTCTAAAATCAAATGGGGGGTTGATTAGTAAAAAGAAAGACTTACAAAAAATTTTCCAAAAATTTCTAAAATGTAACTTAATTACTAACGAAATTCGTTAGTAGTTCAGACGCTCAGCGCATGCGCATATTCAGTGGTTTTGGCCTACAACTCCCAGAAATCCTAACAGCTGGTAAATTGGCTGGGATTTCTGGGAGTTATAGGCCAAAACTTGAATAAATCACACTGAATTCTAGATGGGACTCTCCAAATAGGAAGGAGGGAGGGAAGGAGGGAGGGAGGGAGCGGGTATTCTATTCTTGGAAGCAGCAAAAGAAAAGGAGGAGGAGCCCCCTCGCGCCCGCTGCCTCTCTCACCCCGATCCCGAGGAGCGAGGGCCCAAGTTTGCCCAGGCTGGTCCTATACCTACATTCCATGCACATGCAATAATACAGCAGTAATAACAATGGGTATAAGAAGAGGTAAAATTCAAACCGAAGTAGTCTGACTGGTCCCTCCTCACGCGGTGCAAACGGGCTCTTCTCTGAGCCGGGAAAAGCCAGCGTTTTCTGCTTGGGTGCACACACATACATATTCTTTGGGGGATTTGCTGCAGAATCTTCTCTATGAGCCCGGGATTCTGCAGCAAATCCCCCAAGAATATGTATGTGTGTGCTCCCACAGAAAATGCTGGCTTTCCCCGGCTAATAGAGAAGAGCCCGCTTGCACCGCATGAGGCAGGGACCAGTCAGAATACTTCCGGTTTGAATTTTACCTCTTGTTATTGTTATTACTGCTGTATTATTGCATGTGCATGGAATGTAGGTATGACCAGTTGGATTACTTATAATATTAGGCACTTACAGTAGCATTCATTCTATTATACATTAGGTTGGTTTCTCACCCCAATACTCTTTGATGCTTTAGATCCTGGCAGGCAGGAGAGGCAGGGAAGCCTGGAAAAAATGTAAACAGAGAGGTTTACTCAGAAGTAAATCCACAAAGGAGGGCACTTCATCCAAAGTGCCCTCGTTTGCAGATTTACTTCTGAGTAATCCTCTCTGTTTACATTTTTTTCCGGCTTCCAGCCGAAAGAAGGAGCGAGTTTAGGGCTTGCCTTGCCATAATACTTATTGGCAAGGGAGGCGGGAGGGTGGTGAGAGAGAAGGAGGGTGCCCCCTTACGACCTAATAACGACACTTAAGAAAATCCTGGCCCCGAAGTTCTATAAAGAAAGTCCACTTCCTGGTTGGCGTTCCAGGTGCGGAAATACTCAAAAGTAGCATTTCTTACGAATTTCTTACGAATCATTTCATTTTCATAACTTTTTTCTTATGCCTACTGTTCATGTTTTACTGTTTGATTTTACAGATTCCCATTCACTTAACATTTTAAAAAACAACGGCAATTCCCCTGCATTTTTCAGATACCGAAGAAGATCCTTCTGAAAAACACACTTTGGACTTCAGCTTCCAGAATTCCTGATAGTTGTCCAAGATTATGGGAGATGAATTCCCAAACATCTGGAGGACCAAAGGTTGGGAACCACTTCTTTAGTGTAAATCCTCTAGTGCAGCAGGGGAATCATAATGCACTAGTCTCTGGGGGGACTGGGGGAGGGGGAGGGGAAGATGAGCAAACAGGGAAAAGAAACTACAGGGTAAAGGTAAACAATATCTTGTTATGGGGGAAATTGTAATCATGTCACATAACTGTAATGGCTTATCATCTCCACAACTGTCACGATGCACGGACTTGACCGGCCCCTTAATCACACACACAGAGACGGACTGAAGGCTAACTACTTTATTGAGTATAAAAACAGTTCAAAGATATTGTCCATAAGAATAGTGAAACAATCCAAAAAGGCTTGAAGTAACAATGTCCAAAATAGCGTGGCAAATAGGCCAAAAGCTCAGCAAGGCTCCGCACGACTATGCGGATCAGGAAACAGGGCAAGGCTCCGCACAACCAGGCGGATCAGGAACAAGGCAAGGCAAGGCAAGGCAAGGCTTGATGACCACTAGCTAGCTTAGCTTCGTGGCCCCACTCCGCTTCACGCCTATTCAGATGAGACGTGGCCGGAGCACTGAGGATTCGTTCCCATGGATCCTATACTTAATCTCTCGGCCGAGGTCCCCGACGCTCTAGGCTTCTTCGTCTCCAATCGCTGCTCACGGACCTCGGCCGGTCCATGCTCTGGACCATTCCCTTCTGCTAGACTCGATGTTCCGTCTCCTATCAAAGGTTCGACCTTGTCTCTCCGCAGCTGTGTATCTATCTCCCTGAGAGCTCTCCTCCCTAGAAGTTTCCCAACCGCTTTCTTCCATGTTTTCACTTACTAGCTCCTGAGAATCTCTCCCACCCGGATGCTCGTAGCTGCCAGAATCGCTGTCTTCCATCTGCACCTGGTTATCTATGTCTTCGCTAGGGCCAAACAACATTTCTTCCCATGCCAAGCTCTCTGTGGGCGAAGGAGGCCCATCAGGGGAAAGCTGCCCTTCGCCCCAGTCATCTAGCTCATCCTCTGAATCTAGTTCTGGTACTGCTGGCCCTAATGCTAATGGGACCCCAGGTCCTGACCCCTGCCCTCCAGGCACAAACGAGAACTGCTGTGCTACAACAACGAAGGGCAAAACTGATGAAAATGGTGAAAGATAATAAGGTTGACATACTTTTTTTACAAGAATGTCACAAACGGCCAGGGGACAGTACCCCACTATTGAATGACAGGATTTGGAGCCAGATTTATGAATCTAGAGGTTCAAATAGAGCACGTGGTGTAGCTATTTTAAGTAAAAGTACAATAGACTTTCAGGTGGAAAAAATAAAAAGGGATTCGGAGGGGAGGTGGGTAATGATAAAAGGAAATATAGGAAAAATTAGAATAACCTTGGTTTGCATATATGCCCCAAACCAAAATCAAAAAAGATATATAAAACAAGTATTTAGAAAGGTGGATAAATTTGCACAAGGGGAAGTGTACTGTGCGGGAGATTACAATCTGGAATTAGTAACAACAAGGCAAAATAACAACAGGAAGTTAAATATAAGGGAATACAACATGCAGGATCTATTAGAAGGGGAACCAGAGAACAATAGGGGGACATATTACTCAGGAAGACATGATATATATAGCAAAATAGATTACATTCTTGGGAAAAATACGAACCAATCATTAATTCTAGAGGCAAAAACACTTCCAATACATTTGTCAGATCATGCACCACTAAGAGTAAAAGTAAAATTAGATATAGAGAAAAAAGAAAAAATCTGGAGATATAATACAATTTTAAACAGTAGAGAGCAAGAGTACGAAATAATTAGGAAAGAAATAATCAAGTATTTTGAGATTAACGACAATGGACAAGTAACTAAAGATATAATTTGGGACGCAAGCAAGGCCGTGATAAGAGGTCATTGTATAAGTCTAGAGGCAAACCTCAGAAAGAGATGGAGACACGAACAGGATAAGAGAATAAAAGAAATAGAAACTCTGCAGTACAAACATAAAATAACTAGGGATAAAATGATCTGGAGAGAATTAAAGGAGAAGAGAAAACAATTAGAAGCCTTGGAGGAAAGGAATATAATGAATAAGTACTTATATGTTAAGAGTTATTCCCAAAGTTGGAACATAAAATCAATGAAGAGGATGGCTTATTATTTGAAAAAGAAAAAGGAAAAAACCTGGATAAAGAGAATAAAAGTTGAAAAAGGGAGAGAACAAGAGGAGCAAAGTAAGATCAGGGAGATAATGACAAAATATTACAAGGATTTATATAAGGAGGAGGGGGTAGCACAAGGGAACTTAAATATCAGAGAAAAAATTGCAGAGGAAGACAGAGAGTTGTTAAATCAACCAATAACACAAGAGGAAATATTAAATGTAATTAAAGGGTTAAAGGGGGCTAAGTCTCCAGGGCCAGATGGATTCCCAGCGGAATATTATAAAGCATATATTGAAGAATTGGTACCACATCTAACAGAGCTGTTTAATGAAATATACATTAAGCAAAAAGTCCCACAAACATGGAAAGTTTCAGAAATTATCACCATACCAAAAAAGGGAAGAGATCTAACACAACCAGGGTCATATAGACCTATCAGTCTATGTAACCAGGATTACAAAATATTCACAAAAATTTTAGCAAAAAGATTGGAAACGATAATGCCAAAAATAATTAAAGAAGATCAATATGGATTTGTAAAGGGAAGAAAAATCGGGGGATCCAATAAAAATGTGGTAATTGCAATGAATCATGCAAATTTGAATAAGGGAAAAATTGGAATACTCAAATTGGATGTCTATAAAGCTTTTGATAAGGTTAACCATAAATATCTGTTAAATGTATGTCAACAATTGAATATGGGGAAAATTTTTGTAAAACATTGCAGCAACTGTATAGTAATTGTAAGGCAAGAGTAAGAGTGAACAACAGAAGGACAGGAGAGATACCTATTCTAAATGGCACAAAACAAGGGTGTCCATTATCCCCCACTTTATTTGTAATAGCAATAGAGATACTAGCCGAAAGTATCAGAAATAGCACCAAGTGGACAGGGTATAAAATAGAAAAGGAGGGAGGAAGAAAAGAAGAAATAAAGCTGAACCTCTTTGCCGATGACGCAATGATTATTACCAACCAACCATTAATTATGATAAAAGATATGATAAAAATATTGGAAGAATTTAGGAGCATATCAGGATTATTTGTTAACATTGAAAAGTCAGAGATATTATGTCTTAATACCCCCAAAAGAACAATTGAGATTAGAAAAATATCGGGATTAAAATTAGGATTAAAGAAGATAAAATATTTAGGAGTGTGGATATATAAAAATCTAAAGAGTATAGTTGAGGGAATTATAAACAAAAATGGAAAATAATAGAGAAACAACTTAAGAAGTGGGAAGGGAAAACGTTAGCAAGAGTGGATAGAATAAGGGTATTGAAAATGTTCGTAATACCAAAAGTATTATATCTATTCCAAACATTGCCAAATGCAGTAGAGAGGAAGACATTAAAGATATGGGATAGAAGAATAAAAACATGGGCAGTTGGAGGGAAAAGACCCAGAATAAGGGACAAATAGTTAAATGCCAAAGAGGAAGAGGGAGGCTGGGGGATCCCAAGTTTAGAAGTTTACCATGATGCATTTCAAATACAAAGATTGTTGGAAATACAATACACGGGGAAAAATGGGTAAATATGGAAAAGATAATAAATAATATTAAAGGAAAAGAAATAATATTTACGGATTGGAAGAGGAGAGAGGAAACAGAATTTAAGGAACCCTTTAAAGGAACAGCAAAAGTGTGGAAAAAAAGAAAGAAGAAGTTAAACCCAGGCAATGAAAGCAAGGTGGCAACCATATGGCAAATGAATTATAATAATGATGTAAGCTTAGGTAGAACACTGAGATTAATAGAAAGTAGAGGGAAAAGGTTGGTGGAGGATCTGTACACAGAGGATGGAAACCCTGTAGAACAAAAAGAAATTCAGAACTGGATTGGGTCAGGGAACTGGATCCAAAGCTGGGCCATAAGACAGGAAATTTTCAGACGAAGGGAAAAAATAAGAGAACGGGATAGTCCATTTGAGAAGGTGATTAGGAAATGTTTGAGAGGGGAGAAGAAAGTAGCAGGAGATCTGTACGAACAAATCATAACAGTAAAAGAAGAAATAATAGAGGAAATTTTCCAGACATGGAGATTGGACATGGAAATTGAGAGGGAAGACATCCAGAGGGAAATAAGTAATATAACAAGAGAAAAGTATAATGCATTAAGGGAAACCAGAAGGAAAACGTTACAAAAATGGTACAGAATTCCTGCACAACTTTCACGCTTTGTACCAGGGATGAAAGATAAGTGTTGGCACGGCTGTGAACAAAGAGGGGTGTTCAATCATATGATATGGGAATGTGATAGAGTGCAAGATTACTAGAAAATGATTGAAGGAGAAATCAATAGAATGTTAGATTTACATATTGTAATAGTTAATAGAAATTTATTACATGCACGGATAATAGGAGTGAAGAGTATGCAAAAAGAAAAATTGATTGATAAATTAATAGCGTGTGCACAGATAGTTTTAGTGAGGGGTTGGAAGGATAAAACAAAATGGACATTGACCAACTGGTATAACTATATAATTAATATGTTAAATGTGGAAATAAAAAATTGTAAATGGAATAATATAGATAAAACTGAAAAGATAATAATAACAAAGAGGATGTGGGAACCAGTTAGAAATTATTTAGAAAAATGTGTTAAGAGGTGGAGTAGAAAAATTAAGACTGAGACTGATATTTCAAATGTAACCTCTGTAGTTGGATGTATAAACTGTATGTACAAGGAGGGGAGGGTGGGAGAGGGGAAAAAACCAATAAATTTTTTAAAATAAATAAATAATAATGCCCATGTGTTGCGTGCAGCTTGGGGTGCTGCAGTGCAGCCAATGGGTCTGCAGAGCACACCTTAAATTTTCAGCCAATCATCCTGTGTTTCATTTGAAAATACCCTTAAAAGGCTTCCAAATTGTTAAATAATATGCTGCAGTGGCCTGTATTTCTGGGGTCCAGGGTATACCTATGCCTGAGCTAGTGGTTTTGGAAGGGGATATTCATTCCTCCTATACACTTTAGGAAGAATGAGTCATTCAGGGTCCATTTCAAATTACACATATTCAGTCATAAATCTGCTTCATCCGCTATTTATTATTTGATTTCTACACCGCCACTCCCCAAGGGCTCGGAGCGGTTTACAAAGTAAAAATGGAAACAACAATAAAACTATCAAACCAAAATTTTAAACCAATTTCATAGCTCAAATGCCACACGGAATAACTGCATTTTGCAAGCCCTCCAAAAAGTTTGCAATGAGGGAGCTAACTTCTGCTAATAGTACCAGAGGTTTTATCAATATAACCTTTTCGTAGTGTTTATTTAAAAAAAATTATTGTCTATTTTGTAGTGTTCCAGCTTTCATTCAATCACTGATTG
>JARBWK010004253.1:0-10718 GCA_030556195.1 Anolis apletophallus | reverse complement strand
CCAGAAAATAAAGGTGACACAGGAAGTAAGGGGGAGACGAAGAAGGGATGGATGGAAGGAAGGAAGGAAGGAATGAAGGAAAAAGGAAGGAAGGAGGGGGGGAGGGGGGAAAGAAGAACCGAAGGAAGGAAGGAAGGAAGGAAAGAAAGAAAGAGGAGGGGGAAAGGAAGAACGGAAGGAAGGAAAGAAAGAGGAAGAAAGGAAGGAAAGGAAGACCGGAAGGAAAGAAAGAGGAAGGAAGGGGGAAGGAAGAACGGAAGGAAGGAAAGAAAGAAGGCAAGGCAGGCAGGAAGGGGGGGAGAAAGATTACAAGCAAGGAAGGAAAGGAGGGAGGGAGAGAGGAAGAAAGAAAGGAGGAGGGAAAAGAAGGGAAGGGAAGAAAGATGGGAAGTTGGAAGAGGGAAGGAAGAAAGGGATGAAGTAAAGAGAGTGAGGAAGATGGATGGGAGGAGAAAAGCCCTTTACTTTGCCAAGAGCCCGTGTCCATGCTGCTGCTACAGCAGCCCCGGTTGGGCCGCCTGGTGGCGCCCTCCCGCCTGCTGCGGCCCGCTCCTTGCTTCTCTTGTCCCAAGGCCGCAAGGAGACTGGGAGGCCGCCCCCAGGCCTGGCGCAAGGAGGGGGGTGCGCACACAGAGCTGCCTTCCTCCTCCAATCCGGGGGGCCCAAGAGACGCCACTCCTCCCCCCCTCCCCAGGAGGAGGAAATAAACCAAGGGGCGGGACCAAAAAAATTAATTAAAAAATAAATAATAATAATAAATAAAAAATATTTTTATTAATTTTTTAAAAAAAACATCTTATTTCTTGCTGGAGGGTGGGGGCCGTATCCAAGTGGTTTGACGGCCCCGGCCGGACAGCCCTGCTCTAGATTATCTTGTGCCACTTTGTGGTCAATTTCCTGTGGCTGTTGTTACGGGCCTCAGAGGACTGGAGGACTGTAACTCCTAAAGAAGTGTTCTTGTGGGGGGATAGTGATTTTTATTTGTAGTTTTCCCATTTGTACATGAGTCCTACACCTCTAACCCCAACAAACATGGAGGGCTGACAGTTCAGTGTTCAAAGGCAGCACGCTTCCTACATAATCCTGTGTAAGATTTTTGTTGTATTTTGAACAGTCTGAAGTCTCCTTTATGCTCGTTAGAGGCAAATGCCTTTTCTCTTCCAAAGAAAGAATAATTTGCTTATGCCCTGAAGCGATAAAGGATAGCGATTAGCTTTCCGCTTAAAAATTTTAAAGCATTTTTGCTACAAAACGGTTACCGATACTGTTTCTACATTTTTTACTTTAAAAGAAATGTACACCAAACATAAAACGTTCACGTTAATGAACAAACACAAGGTATGTTCACACCTGCATACAGCAATTTGAGGACGGAAAGTATACCTCCTGAGGCAGTCTAAAAATGTAAATTAAGGATGTCACCACTTTGTTACCCCTCTTATCGAAGGCTTCCTTTGTGAAGAGAAAAGCTTTCTATCCACTGAGGGTCCCCCCACAAATTTTAAACCTAGAAATTCAGGCTGAGGAGCTGGAGCTATGTGCCCAACTTTGGAGATGCCTTTTTGCTGCATTACATTTGGTGGATCTTTGGGCCCAAAGGCGCTGTCACCGAAGAATTTGGAGAAGGGGAGTTGGTAAGACAATTTGTAGGAATGGAGTTATCTGTGAGAGGAAAAATATGACCCCGAGCGGTCTTGATGAATAAAAACACCACGTCACAGGAGACAGTTGAGGAGAAAGAGCAGCCCAACATCCCCTCATAGCCTTCTTCCAGCAGATGAGTTTTGGACTTCCACAGCCCTCTTCCTAAGCATCAGGAGAGCCCTCTTGATCATAGACCAAAGCAAACTTTGTCCTGAAAAACATCTAATACTTTTAATTTTGCTTTCACTTGATTTGGTGTGCTTCTAAATTTACCTTGTGGATATATAAGGTTTTTACTTTTTTCCCCCTTTTATTCTTTGGATACCACACAAAGAAGGACTTCTATTTGTAATGGTATAAACACAAGAGATAGCATTTGAAAAGAAAGAACTCATACCCTAACCCATAGCATTGAACCAAGGCAGTGAAAGTGTATTCATTCCACAGCACATATCAGTATTTTCAACCTTTAATGCCAAAACCCATACACACAGTTCCGCATGTTGGGACACCTAACCAAACATTGTTTTTGTTTGTTTAAACTGTCATTTTGCCACTGTTATGAATTGTAATATAAATATCTAATATGCAGGATGTATTTTATTCACTAGACCAAATTTTGGCACAAAAACCAATCGCCCAAATTTGAATACGGTGAGGTTGGGAGGGGGGTTAATTCTGTCATTTGGGAGTTGTAGTTGCTGGGATTTATAGTTAACCTACAATCAAGACTCCCTGAAACAACATCGCAGGCTCAGCCAGATTTATCACCAACAATGGTCCACCCTGGCCTACATCGGGAGGCGGGAGCCACTATCCACAACTCGCTTTTTTCAAGAATCAGCTAACGGGTCTCAAAGGAAACAACAAGCAGAAAGAACCACAACTTGGAACCACATCACCCAAGGAGACATTCTGCTGTGCTTTCTGCAACCGGACTTGCTTATCTCAGACTGGCCTTCTTAGTCATCACACTCTTGTAGAAAGCGTGGGATGAGTCCTTCCTGAATCTTTGTTCGCAAAGAAAAGCCAAGAGAGAGACAATCAAAGACATTCGAACCCACCAAAGATGAAAAAGAACCAAACTTGGAACAGAACTCCCAGGACCAAAAGAAAATAATGGAAGGGGTTTGGTGGGCATTGACCTGGAGTTTGGAGTTGTATATCCAGAAAAGGGTCTGTGGATCAAACAATGATGAATCTGACCAGACTTTGGAGATATTCAATATGTCCAAATGAACACTGGAGAGTTTGAGGAAAAAGACTTTGACCTTTGGGAGTTGTGTTGCAGGGTTTATAGTTCACCTACAATGAAAGAGCATTAGGGAACCCCACCAACGATAGAATTGGGCCAAACTTCCCACACAGACCCCTCATCGCCAACAGAAAATACTGATGGTCTTTTTTGGGGACCCCTCCTGAATGCCCTCAAACCTCCCGGGGTCCCCCCCAGGTTGAGAAGAAACCTTCATAGATGCACCCCAAGATTTTTTTCCATTGCTGGAAGCTTTGGTGTCTTGATATTTTTTTAAAGAAGGAACCTATGGCAGCAACTGTAATGCACACCTTTTAAAAAAAGAGTTCACTTTTGCCCTGTGCACACATTTGGCAGCAAATACTTTTTTGGTTTTAAGTTTTTAAAAAATTTAAGTGCGTAATTCAACAGCACATTAGACTAAATAAGGTAAGGCCTGCTGAACACACTAGGCCATTGAAGCAGAGAAGCAATAATAATTTAATAGCTATTTTGATTTTTGGGGCTTTTTATTGTTCAGGTCGGTATCCCATCCATAATCCTTGGGACTAGAATATTTCAGATTTTGGGGAAAAACTGTAATGAACCTCAATGAGCCATTTTTTTTTTTATGTGTGTTGTTTTCCTCAAACCCTACACAAGACAAATATGTCAGCCCGGTTGGTTCGCTTCATGCCATAACGGACCAAGCCGATCGCGCCAAGTGATACGGACACTGCCGAGCCGGAAACCACCAGGCTCATCCCCTTGATCTGCCAGATACCTTCCAGGCCTTTGATATGTGGACTGGCCATTTGGTCAAGCCTTGAAGGAGGGGCCCAGCGGGGGCGGGCCGGGAGGGATTCTTGAGGAATGTTTGCGCGGGCTTTCTTTAGTCTATCTTTGTTCAGCGTGGAGTAAGGAGCTCAATAAAAGATCTATCCTTCAACTCAGCTTGGAGTGAGCCTGCTTTATTGGGACCCCCCTTTCCAGGCATTACATAAAGATAGACTCACCAACTTCTACGGCCGTGAAAGCCTTCCGACCGTAACCAACTTCGCAGAGATGTTTCAAGCCGAAGGGACACCTCGCGAGGAGCAACCTCCGGTAATCCCAGACGAGGAGGAGGAGGAGGACGGAAGCGAGGACGAGGTCGAAGCCGGAGCGTCCGGTGGGGAACCGCAGGTGGTGGTGCCCGGGATGGAAGATGGGGGGATCCCTGACCAGACCCGACCACCGAAGGATGTTCGTCGCAAAGTGAGAGCACCCAGTAACGAAATGTTGCGGATGGAGGTGCAGATGTTCCAGATGTCGGAAGCCATGCAGAAGATGCAGGCGCAGTTGGACATGCTGATGAGTAGGCCGGAGGAGAGGCCTTGGGGGACCCCCGAGCCCGTCTTCTCCGGAAGAGGCAGGAGCCGAGGCGCTACCCGGTCCGGGAGGGCCGCGGTGAGGTTCTCGGAGGAGCTCCTTCCACCCAGAGGGGATGCCTCTACACCCCATCCAGGCCTGGGGGACCAGAGCCAGGAGATGACGGGATCGAGAAGAGACTTGAAGGTAAAGTTCGACGGGGACCCCCGCCAACTATCCTATTTTGTCACCAACGTCCAGAATTACATGGTGGACTATGGGGACACGTTCCCCTCGGAAGCGGCCAAGGTGCGGGCTGTGGAGCCAACCTAAAGGAGGCCGCGGCCGACTGGCTGATACAGCTAACAGACACTCGATCGCCGCATCTGCTGCGGTTAGACGCCCTGCTGGAGGCCTTGCGAATCCGGTTCGGGGACCCGTTAGCCGGGGAGAAAGCCAAGGCCCAGTTGAGAAGGATTTACCAGGGCCAGAAGACCGTCTCAGAGTACGCTCTGAACTTCCGAGCCCTAGCGGGGAAGATCCGGGGGTGGTCCGAATCCACCATACTCGAGTGCTTCAAAGCCGGCCTAAGGCAGGACATTCTAGAATGGGCCATGCACCGAGGGAATCCCGAGACCCTGGAGGGTTGGATAGCCCTGGCCGGGAGAGTGGAGTGCGACATGGAGCAAATGCCTAGGCGCCACCGAGATGGCGGGAGGTCCCGCGGGACAGGCACGGGCCCACCTGGGCGGTCGGGGCCCCCCAGACGACCTTCCTCCCGACCCCGGTCGGCCAGCCGGGAAGCCCCAAGAGGGAAGAGAGGAGCCTGCTTCTCGTGCGGACGAGAAGGGCACCGGGCAGCGGATTGCCAAAGAAAAGTCCCCTCGCCGAAGGCGGAGCGGGCGCCGGAGGTCAAACCGGCAACACCGGCCAAACCCCCTGGCCGAGGCAAAGCAGCAGCAGTGGCAGCGGAGACGGCGCGGGCACCCAGGCCTCTACGGGAGGTTGAGGAACAGGAACCAGAGACGGAGGAGAGCGACTCCGAGTGGATGGCGGGAAACGACAACGATCTGCTGTAGACGCCCGACGGCAGATCCAGACCCCTTCGGGCGGTGAGTTAGATCCTCCTGGGTGCGGCACTTACAAGCTGGACATTCAGGTGTGGGGCCCCGAGGCCAGCCAACCCATAGAGACTACAGCCATGATAGACAGCGGGTGCACCAGGTGCCTGATGTCCCCGAGATTAGCGAGGCAGCTGGGGATAAGGCCACAAGCCCTGGTCGAGCAGATCTTATTTTCCCAGTTAGATGGGTCCCCGGCGAATGGGGGGCCAGCCACCCACAAGACAGGGGAGCTCCGAGTGCAGATGGGGTCCCACCGAGAAAAGCTAAGATTCGTCATTTCGGCAATGGCCCACCAACCCATCATCCTGGGGGCTCCCTGGCTGCGCAGCCAAAACCCTCAGATCAACTGGGAGACAGGAGCAGTGCAGTTCGGGAGCGGAGAGGCCCGGGCAAGGCTAGATGACCTTGAAGACGCGGACGCCCCAATCCTTGAGGGAGCAGGCGTGGGGGCAGCAGAGAGCTTGCCCAGCGAAGTCCCGCGAGAGTACGAAGACTTAGGGGAGGTCTTTAGTGAGCGGGAAAGTGACCAGCTGCCCCCCCACCGGAAGTCCGATTGCGCAATCGAGATTGAAAAGGGCGCCAAATTGCCTAGCCCAAAACTATACGCCCTGTCGGAACCCGAAAGAAAGGCCTTAAGAGACTTTATTGATAAAAATATGGACAGAGGCTTTATTGAAAAGTCAACCAGCCCGATGGCGGCTCCCGTCCTGTTTAGACCAAAGGCGGACGGGTCGCTGCGACTGTGTGTGGATTACAGAGGCCTCAACGCTATCAGCACCTCTAGCCCCTATCCGTTGCCGCTGATGTCCGAGATCCTGGCCCAGCTGGGGGAGGCGCAAGTCTTCACTAAACTGGACATCCGAGAAGCGTTCTACCGGATTCGGGTGAAGGACGAAGACTGCTGGAAGACCGCGTTCAACTGCCACCTGGGGCAGTACCACCCGGGTCACCCCCTTCGGACTTAAAGGCGCTCCCGGATTTTCCAGCACCATCAATGAAATCTTTAGGGACTTACTCTACAAGGGAGTTCTAGTTTACCTGGATGATGTGCTAATATATTCCAAATCGGAGGCGGAGCATGTCGAGATGACCCGGGAGGTGTTGCGGCGGTTGCGAGAGAACCAGCTGTTCGTAAAACTGTCCAAGTGCGAGTTCCACCGACAGGAACTGGACTACCTAGGGTATCGCATCTCCACGCGCGGCCTGGCCATGGACCCAAGTAAGGTGAGGGACGTGCTCGCGTGGGAGGCCCCGCGAACCCGGCGGCAACTACAGGGCTTTTTGGGGTTCGCCAACTTTTACAGGCAGTTCATCCAGAACTTTGCTAAAATAGCGCTCCCCTTAACTGAACTATTAAAAACCAAGGGATTAGGGGAGACGAAGAAAGCCAAATCACCAGGAGCAAAGCTCAACTGGACCCCGCAGTGCCAGGAGGCTTTCGACAGCCTCAAGAGGAGCTTCACCAGTCAGCCGCTGCTGAGGCACCCCCAGCCTGACAAGCCCTTCACTGTGCAGTGCGACGCCTCAGAGGCGGCCTATGGGGCGATCCTCCTGCAGCGAGATGAGGACGGAACCCTGCGACCCTGCGCATACCTGTCCAAGAAGTTCACCCCATCAGAGAAGCGGTGGCATGTATGGGAGAAGGAGTCCTTTGCCGTGCGGGCGGCGCTGAGCCACTGGAGGCACTTCTGAAGGCACCGCTCTGCCCTTCGAAGTGTGGACTGACCACAAGAACTTGCAGGCACTCCAAACCCCCCAGAGACTCAACGCCAAGCAGCTGAGATGGGCGCAGTTCTTCAGCCGCTTCAACTTCCAGCTCAAGTATCTGCCGGGCCCGAAGAACGTGTTGGCCGACACGCTCTCCAGGATGCCTGAGGCGGACTACTCGGCGCCGGAAGAAGTGGGGACCGTGTTCTCCAAAAACCAGCTGGGCCTAGTGGCCCGCACCCGGGCGGCGGATAAAGCCCCAAATCCCACGGTTCCTGGGACCCCAGAACTGTTAGCGGAACTAGCGGCAGCTTATGGAACTGACGCCTGGCTTAAGGAGCACCGCGAAGACTTAACCGAGGCTAAAGGCATATGGTACTACAAAGACAAGTTATATGTTCCCCAGAGCCAGAGGGCTCCGGTCCTGGCCCAAGCCCACGACTCCAAATTGTCTGGCCACTTTGGCCTCACTAAGACTCTAGTTATGGCCCGGCAGTTCTGGTGGCCGGGCATGCGAAAAGACACCGGTGACTACATAGCAGAGTGCGAGGTGTGTGCACGGAATAAGCCCAAGGTGGGCCGGCCGACGGGGCTGCTGCAACCGGTGGCTGACCCGGCCGAGCCTTGGAGCGAGATAGCGATGGACTTCGTCGTCGACCTGCCGCCCAGCGGCGGATACACCACCATTTGGACAGTGGTGGACCTGTTCTCAAAACAAGCACACTTTGTCCCGCCTCCGAGATTGCCCACGGCCCCGGAATTGGCACGCCTCTTCACCCAACACGTCTTCCGCTCCACGGCTGCCCGCGACGAGTGGTGAGTGACCGAGGGCCCCCACCACGTCCCGGTTCTGGAAGGCGTTCCTGGCAGGGTTGGGGTCCCAACGGGCTTTGAGTACGGCGTTTCACCCGGAGACAGATGGCGCTACGGAGAGGGTCCAGCGCACCTTGCAGCAATACCTCCGGTGCTACTCAACCTACCAGCAAGACAACTGGGCTGAGTTATTAGCGGTAGCGGAGTACAGCTACAACAACGCCGAGCACGCCTCGACGGGGCTTCTCCTCCCCGCATCGTCTCGGGCCGCGACGTGCCGCCCGTCCCCGCGGCGACCCCGGCAGCCGACCCTGCACCGCCGGCCACCGAATTGGGAGCCCCGGTGCAGGCTGCGTGGCCGGGCATCCAGACGGCGCTGCGACAGGCTCGGGACTCTTACAAGCTGTACGCTGACAAGAAGAGGGGGCCCCAGCCTTCATATGCAGTGGGGGACCGCGTGTTCCTCTCCACCAAGAACCTGAAGTCGACTCAGCCGTCCCGCAAGTTTGCCAGCAAATTTGTAGGGCCCCTCAGCGTGGTGGAGATAATTAACCCCGTGGCGGTCAAGCTGGACCTGCCGCACACCTGGCGCAAGGTCCACCCTGTATTCCATGTGAGCTTATTGAAAAAAGCTGTGTCTGACCGGAAGTGGTCCGCCGAGGAGGGCGCTCCGGTGCCTATTATGGTGGGGTCCCATACCCACTTTGAGATTAAAGACATTTTGGACTCACGGCGCCACAAGGGCCGCCTTAGTTACTTAGTTAAATGGACTGCCAAGGACCTACACCCTGAGTGGGTGTTAGCACCACACGTTAGCGCCCCAAGACTAGTTAAGGCGTTTCTAAAAGATCTATCCTTCAACTCAGCTTGGAGTGAGCCTGCTTTATTGGGACCCCCCTTTCCAGGCATTACACTCCCCGCTGTTATTTAACATCTACATGCGACCACTCGCCCAATTGGTACGGAGTTTTGGGCTGGAATGTCACCAGTACGCTGATGACACCCAGCTCATTCTGAGGATGGACCCCGGGTGGAATCTGTACCGATAATTTCCATCTCTGCCTAGAAGTCAGAACTGGATGGCTGCGAGCCAGTAAGTTGAAGGTGAACCCGACGAAGACGGAGATCTTGTGGCTGGGCCGCCCGGAGGGGGTAGAGACCCAGTTGCCGACGTTTGATGGTGTGGCACTCGCCCACAGCCCCTAGTTAAGAGCCTTGGGGTCCAGCTAGACACCCAACTGTCGATGGAAGCGCAGATTGCCTGCGCTTGCAAGACAGCGTTCTACCATCTGCGGCAGGCGAAACGTCTGGCTCTTTACCTCTCCCGCTGCGAATTACTGTAATGCGCTGTACATTGGCCTACCCTTGTCGGCGATCCGGAAACTTGCTGGTGCAGAACGCAGCAGCGCCTGCTGTCGGGAGCCCCAAGATCTGCGCATGTGACCCCACTGCTGCGTGCACTGCACTGGCTTCCCATCGACCCGGATCTCCTTCAAGGTGTTAGTTCTAACTTTCAAGGCCTTATATGGTTTGGGGCCAGTGTACTTGAGGGAGCGTCTTACCCCATACAAACCCAGAAGATCACTGCGCCAGAGGGGCTTAATCTACTAGAGGTCCCTAGTATTAAGATCTGTAGGCTGTCGAGCACCCGGCAGAGAGCATTTACAGTGGCCGCTCCGACCCTCTGGAATTCTCTGCCGGAGGAGATACGAGCACTACGGGGTTTGTTGGCCTTCCGCAAGTCTGTGAAGACTTGGCTATATAGGCAGGCATTTGGTCCCAACTGATGCCTCCTTAGTTGCCAGCTGCCAACATACCGTCCTGCCATGTATTGCCTCTGTGTATTATTGATTGCCGGGATCATTTGTGGGGAGGGGGGCTTTTGGTATACGTTTTATCTGTTTATTGATGTTTTATGGATTTTATGCTGTAAACCGCTCTGGGCTCCAGAGAGAGCGGTCTACCAAATCGAATTTATAAATATAAATAAATAAATCTCAACAAAATGAAAACCCAAATTATCTATCACAAATTATTTGGGAAAAAGAAAGTCTTTCAGTAATCAAAAGAATAGTAAGTTATCATTCAGAAACTCTGATATAAATACAAGTACATGCTATTATAACTACTCAAGTGCACAGATCAGCAAACTGTACAGTGCAGGTATACTAAATATACATGATAATATCTGTACAAAGCCACAGCCTGTGGCCCATGTACTCCAGTGGTGGAATGCCCTCCCTTGGGAGACCCAAAGGATGCCAAAACTGCTTCTGTTTAAGCACCAAATAAAAACATATCTGTTGAGAACAGGCTTTAAACCTCAATGGTTTCCTTTGAATTGTTCTAAACTGGTTTACCTCTTTTAATTTTTTTCTTCTGCTTAATATCTGTTCAGT
This sequence comes from Anolis apletophallus, assembly GCA_030556195.1. Classification (NCBI taxonomy): domain Eukaryota; kingdom Metazoa; phylum Chordata; class Lepidosauria; order Squamata; family Anolidae; genus Anolis; species Anolis apletophallus. The sequence continues at coordinate 447 of JARBWK010004253.1, read as the reverse complement.
CTATTGCATTCATTTTTATTATTAGAACTTATTTGTATTGGCTTCACGTTATAGCCACAATCATATGCATCTTGCCCTATTAACACAGTCAAGTAATGTAGCAAGCAAAAGCATTTGATTACACAGGGCTGAGTCACATAGAAGTGTCAATTTTGACAGCAAGTTTGACACCTGGACTTCAGGGCACCCTATTTAACCACAAAGTCTTAAAGGATTTTGTCAACCACTGGGGGAGACCACAAATAAGCAGAGGGAGACTGAGTCCTAGAGTTGGTAAGCCACAAACAAATTAAGTAACCAAACAATCCAGGGGTGAATGAGTTCATGGATCTGCTAGCAGATTGGCAAGAGTTTCTGACTTTCAGTTGTTTAACAGGGGCCACAACAAACTCTCTTCTTCTGTTATACTACGGAAACTGAAGGACCTAGAGATTCCTACAGACCATA
>JARBWK010004252.1:0-10720 GCA_030556195.1 Anolis apletophallus | reverse complement strand
CATCCACTCCAACCCCAATCTATGTAGAAAGACACCACCCAAGCCTTCCCAATAGAGGGCCATCCACTCCAACCCCAATCTATGTAGAGAGACACCACCCAAGCCTTCCCAATAGAGGGCCATCCACTCCAACCCCAATCTGCTCTGTAGGAAGACACCATCCAAGCCTTCCCAATAGAGGGCCATCCACTCCAACTCCAATCTGCTCTGTAGGAAGACACCATCCAAGCCTTCCCAATAGAGGGCCATCCACTCCAACCCCAATCTGCTCTGTAGGAAGACACCATCCAAGCCTTCCCAATAGAGGGCCATCCACTCCAACCCCAATCTGCTCTGTAGGAAGACACCATCCAAGCCTTCCCAATAGAGGGCCATCCACTCCAACCCAAATCTGCTCTGTAGGAAGACACCATCCAAGCCTTCCCAATAGAGGGCCATCCACTCCAACCCAAATCCTGCTCTGTAGGAAGACACCATCCAAGCCTTCCCAATAGAGGGCCATCCACTCCAACCCAAATCTGCTCTGTAGGAAGACACCATCCAAGCCTTCCCAATAGAGGGCCATCCACTCCAACCCAAATCTGCTCTGTAGGAAGACACCATCCAAGCCTTCCCAATAGAGGGCCATCCACTCCAACCCAAATCTGCTCTGTAGGAAGACACCATCCAAGCCTTCCCAATAGAGGGCCATCCACTCCAACCCCAATCTGCTCTGTAGGAAGACACCATCCAAGCCTTCCCAATAGAGGGCCATCCACTCCAACCCCAATCTGCTCTGTAGGAAGACACCATCCAAGCCTTCCCAATAGAGGGCCATCCACCACTCCAACCCAAATCTGCTCTGTAGGAAGACACCATCCAAGCCTTCCCAATAGAGGGCCATCCACTCCAACCCAAATCTGCTCTGTAGGAAGACACCATCCAAGCCTTCCCAATAGAGGGCCATCCACTCCAACTCCAATCTGCTATGTAGGAAGACACCATCCAAGCCTTCCCAATAGAGGGCCATCTACTTCAATCCCAATCTGTTCTGTAGGAAGACACCATCCAAGACCATCCCAACAGAGGGCCATCTAGCCTCTGCTTAAAAATCTCCAGAGAAGGAGGCACAATGCTATCAATGAATCTTAGGATCTCATTGGGAGGGTCATGGAGTTGATGGGCTCTCTCCAGTGTTTAGTCTAAAGCTGCAGAGTGTCTGAGCCTGCCTTTCCTTCTCCATTTGTCACCAGCAGCAGCAGCAGGAGGAGGAGCAGGAGGAGCAGGAAGAGCAGGAGGAGGAGGAGGCGCAATGGCGGCACCTGAGATCCAGGCCCCGCTTTCCAAAGCCGCCCTAGGAAAGAGGCAGTCCATCACTGTCACACTGCCATCCTCAGGCTCAGAGACCCCGATCCCCAGAACAGCAGCCACCTCCTTGGAGGTAAGGGAACCCCCGAAACGGGCACCGCATCTGAGAAGGTCCCACTTCAGAGATAGAAAAGAAGCTGACATGAGCTTTTAGAGTAAAACAGGGGTGCTTACGACCTCCCAAGATTTTCATCCTGTTGTATGCAGACGATATGGTGCTTTTCTTGCTCTCTGAGTTAGGTCTTTAAATCCGTTGAAGGTTTTCAGGACCAACTGCCAAGAGGAATATCTGTCCACTAATTCCTCTTAATACCAAGGTTATGGTTTTTGGCAGTCAGCGTTATCGTTCAGCCGGTAATTGTGTGTGACGTCAATGGTCATGATGGTTTTTCTCAGCCGGAGCTTTCAAGTCCCGGCCTTGCTGAAAGGCCTGAAGTTTCAAGTCTCGAAAATGAACGAAGTGCTTCTCCTGTAGATCCTGAAGGTCAAATTCCTGCCTTTCTCTGGGGAATGGTCTCCCGAGGATGGATTGTCAGGTGCAGAAGTTAATGAGATAGAACAGGGCTGCCCAGGAAGTTGATTGCAATCGACTGGTCGATCCCGGGACCGAAGGAGGTCGATCCCAGCCGGATGGGGCAGAGCCATGCCGCACCAAGCCCCGCCCCCGCCCCCGGCTTCAGCGCTACCACAACTTCTTCAGCCTTGAGGAGGGTAGTGCCAAGGCAGTAGTGGCTAGCTATGCCACCACTGGCTTGGCACTACCCTCCTCAAGCCTGGAGAAGATGTGGTAGCGCCAAAGCCAGATACCCGCCCGCTCCCCCTGCTCCGTCCTGCTTTTCTCTCGGTAGATCTTTTTGACTTGGTTTTATTATAAGTAGCTCGCATGCTGAAAAAATGTGGGCACCCCTGAGATAGAAGATAGAAGGCAAGACCTTTGTAAACTAAGAGAGAGTTCCCAATCTCGCCGAAGGTCAGCCTGTTTATTAGAAAAGAGAGAAAAGATTATTTATTTATTTATTAACTTCACTTAAACCCGGCTACCATCTCCCCAAGGGGAATCGGTGCGGCTTACACGAGGCCGAGCCCAACAACATAGAATAACAACAAGTACAGAGGTACCTAATCCTCTTCCATAGGAGGCTTCTCTTTATAGCAAAATAATATGGTTGCACTGTTTACAAAAACAAAGTTTCCCTGACACAAAGTTCAACCTTCACACTAGAGCAGTGGTTCTCAACCTGGGCTCCCCAGGTGTTTCGGCTTACAACTCCCAGAAATCCTGGCCAGTTTACCAGATGTTAGGATTTCTGGGAGTTGAAGGCTAAAAACCTCTGGGGACCCTAGGTTGAGAACCACTGCACTAGAGCTTCCTGCACGAGGATTTACAACCTGGGGCTTCTCTCACCAAAGCTTCTTGCACCAGGCCTTCTCACAGATTAAGGCCTATTTCACACTGTGAAGCCTTCTTACACAGTCTAAGGCCTACCTCGCACTGTGAAAGCCTTATTTCACAGATTAAGGCCTACCGCACACTATGAGGCCTTTTTTCACAGGTTGAGACCTACACTGTGAAGCCTTCTTTCACACTGTGAAGCCTTCTTTCACAGATTAAGGCCTTCTTTCACAGATTAAGGCCTTCTCAGGCCTACTTCACATTGTGAGACTTTCTCTCACAAAGGCCTACTTCACACTGTGAGGCCTTCTTTCACAGATTAAGGCCTTCTCACAGACGAAGGCCTACTTCACATTGTGAGACTTTCTCTCACAAAGGCCTACTTCACACTGTGAGGCCTTCTTTCACAGATTAAGGCCTCCCGCACACTATGAGGCCTTTTTTCACAGGTTGAGACCTACCGCACACTGTGAGGCCTTCTTTCACAGATTAAGGCCTCCCGCACACTGTGAGGCCTTCTTTCACAGATTAAGGCCTTCTCACAGACGAAGGCCTACTTCACATTGTGAGACTTTCTCTCACAAAGGCCTACTTCACACTGTGAGGCCTTCTTTCACAGATTAAGGCCTTCTCACAGACGAAGGCCTACTTCACATTGTGAGACTTTCTCTCACAAGGCCTACTTCACACTGTGAGGCCTTCTTTCACAGATTAAGGCCTCCCGCACACTGTGAGGCCTTCTTTCACAGATTAAGGCCTTCTCACAGACGAAGGCCTACTTCACATTGTGAGACTTTCTCTCACAAAGGCCTACTTCACACTGTGAGGCCTTCTTTCACAGATTAAGGCCTTCTCACAGACGAAGGCCTACTTCACATTGTGAGACTTTCTCTCACAAAGGCCTACTTCACACTGTGAGGCCTTCTTTCACAGATTAAGGCCTCCCGCACACTGTGAGGCCTTATTTCACAGATTAAGGCCTTCTCACAGACGAAGGCCTACTTCACATTGTGAGACTTTCTCTCACAAAGGCCTACTTCACACTGTGAGGCCTTCTTTCACAGATTAAGGCCTCCCGCACACTGTGAGGCCTTCTTTCACAGATTAAGGCCTTCTCACAGACGAAGGCCTACTTCACATTGTGAGACTTTCTCTCACAAAGGCCTACTTCACACTGTGAGGCCTTTCATAGATTAAGGCCTACCGCACACTGTGAAGCCTTCTTTCGCAGACTAAGGCTTACCTCACACTGTGCAGCCTTCTTTCACAGACTAAGGCCTACCTCACACTGTGAAGCCTTCTTTCACAGATTAAGGCCTACCTCACACTGTGAGGCCATCTTTCACAGATTAAGGCCTACCTCACACTGTGCAGCCTTCTTTCACAGACTAAGGCCTATCGCACACTGTGAAGCCTTCTTTCACAGATTAAGGCCTTCTCACAGACGAAGGCCTACTTCACATTGTGAGACTTTCTCTCACAAAGGCCTACTTCACACTGTGAGGCCTTCTTTTACAGATTCACAGGACTTCACATTGTGAGACTTTCTCTCACACAAAGCCTACTTCACACTGTGAGACTTTCTCTCACAGAAAGGCCTACTTCACACTGTGAGGCCTTTCAGACTAAGGCCTACTTCACACTGTGAGGCCTTTCATAGATTAAGGCCTACCGCACACTGTGAGGCCTTCTTTCCCAGACTAAGGCCTACCGCACACTGTGCAGCCTTCTTTTGCAGACTAAGGCCTACCTCACACTGTGAAGCCTTCTTTCACAGATTAAGGCCTACCGCACACTGTGAAGCCTTCTTTCACAGACTAAGGCCTACCTCACACTGTGAAGCCTTCTTTCACAGATTAAGGCCTACCTCACACTGTGAGGCCGTCTTTCACAGATTAAGGCCTACCTCACACTGTGAAGCCTTCTTTTGCAGACTAAGGCCTACTTCACACTGTGAAGCCTTCTTTTGCAGACTAAGGCCTACTTCACACTGTGAGGCCTTCTTTCACAGATTAAGGCAGTGGTTCTCAACCTGTGGGTCCCCAGGTGTTTTGGCCTACAACTCCCAGAATTCCGAGCCAGTTTACCAGCTGTTAGGGTTTCTGGGAGTTGGAGGCCAAAACATCTGGGGACCCCCAGGTTGAGAACCACTGGATTAAGGCCTATCGCACACTGTGAGGCCTTCTTTCACAGATTAAGGCCTACCGCACACTGTGAAGCCTTCTTTCACAGTCCAAGGCCTATCTCACACTGTGAGGCCTTCTCACAAACTGAGGCCTACCTCACACTGAGGTTTATCTCAGACTGACGGCTACTAAGCTACAGGCTCACCTGCTTATATCGGTCTGCAGCTTTTGCTGAGTCCTTGCATCCATTTAACCCTTTCAGTTCTTGACACACATTTTTGTAATTAAAAATACCCCTAGCTAATTTATAATATTTCTGACAGCTGCATGGAACAGAAATCTGGAGCCTAGATAGTAATACTTTCTCCCTCCTCCTTCTGTTCTCCTTCTCCTCCTTTTCCTTCTCCTCCTTTCTTCCTTTTCGTCCTCTTCCTCTTCTTCTTCGTTCACCTCCTGTTCTCCTCCTCCTCCTCCTTCTTTGCTCTCCTCCTCCTCTGCCTTTTCGCCTTCTTCCTCTTCTCCCTCCTCCTTCGTTCTCTTTCTCCTTCGTCCTCTTCCTCTTCCTCTTCCTATATTCTGCCTTTTCTGTTTTACAGCCTGGACTTGTTCGAAGTGAGAAAGACGTGAGCAAAACCCAAAGCCAGCACTCAGAGCCAGGTAAGGATGGCCCAACTGGGGGGAAAGGGGGCAGAACGGGATTTGAGTGTGGGTGGATATCCTTGCATTGGAAGATATCTATTTCTAGGATATAGGTTTCAGTGCAGAAAACAGCGTCCTTGCTTCATATGGAAAGCCAATGCAATGCTGAATAAGTACCCCAAAACAACAATAATTAGCCAAAGAAGTCGGAAGGTAGCGTTACGCAGAAAAAAGTAATATGGGGTTGGAGTTCTTATTGGAAAGTACAGCTTCCAGGCTCTATGGTAGGCCTGGGCAATCATGGTTCTCAATGGTTCTCAAGTACTTACAAAACTACAGTTCTAGTGGTGAACACTAGGTGGCGCTGGTGCTTTGCTTCTACAGTGCTGCTAAAGTTCTGGGGGCGAACATTTCAGAACTCCAACAAAACATTCAAAACTTCATTATTATTTCATTATTGGCGATTTTTAAGACAGAATCAGTTAGGAACTGCCATTTATAATGAAATATAAATGAAATATAAATATAAATTCACCACCAGAACTTTAGCAACACTGGAGAAGCAAAGCACCAGCGCCACCTAGTGTTCACCTCTGGAACTTTAGTTTTGTAAGTACTTCAGAACCATTTAGAACCATGATTGCCCAGGCCTACTCTATGGGAAGGCCAGCACTGCCATAGAATCACAGTTGGAAGGGGCCCTCCAAAGGCCATTCAGTCTAATTCAATTCCTGCCATAAAGGACACCACAACACGATCCAATCCCTCCCAACAGAGGGCCATCCAGCCTCTCACAGAATCATAGATATCTAGAGTTGGACGCGACCCCCAAAGGCCATCTGTTCCAACCAAATTTTTGCCTGGGAGAAGAAGTGGCTTCTCGTACAATGTAGAACAGAATTCATAGTAAGGGCTGAACTAGATCATTGTTGGGTCATCTCTAATTAGGACGACACAATCCGATGCCTCCCAACAGATGGCCATCCATCCTCTGCTCAAAAATGTGTCACTTTCTGCCTGACCTCCGGTCTCGTCTCTCCTTTTCTGTTCTTCTTCCGTAGCAGGGGAGACTCTCCCTTCACAGGCGACCAGCAGCAAGCCGTCCTTGGTCTCGGTCAAAGAAACGGCCTCAACAGCCGGCAAGAACAGCTTCCCTGCAGTGGAAGCCAAGTCCAGCAAGGCGGAAAGCGCCAACGACACAGTCCTGCCGTCAGTCTCCGGCGGAGCCACCAGCAATGAAGGGGAGGCCTCCGTTTGCGAAACCGCCGTCTGTGGCGGATCAGCTGGTTGTGGAAGCAAAGGCTCCTGTTGCGGATCTGCCGGCTGCGGGAGCAAAGGCTCATGTTGCGGATCTGCCGGCTGCGGGAGCAAAGGCTCATGTTGCGGATCTGCAGGCTGCGGGAGCAAAGGGTGCTGTGGGTCCGCAGGCTGTGGGAGCAAAGGATCGTGCTGCGGATCCATTGGCTGCGGGAGCAAAGGCTGCTGTGGATCCGGCGGCTGCGGGAGCAAAAGCTCCTGTTGCGGGTCAGTGGGTTGTAAGAGCAAAATGTGCTGCGGATCTGGCAGCTGCAGAAGCAAAGGCTCTTGCTGCGGATCTTGTGGCTGTGGAAGCAAAGGCTCCTGCTCTGGCTGCGGTTCCAGCAGATGTTGCGGTGGCAAGTGCTCTGGGTCCGGCGGCGGCAGCCTCAACAGCAAAGCAACCGGTGAATATGATTCTAGCGGCAGCAGCAACAAGCGCGCAAGCGGCAGCGGGCCCAGCAAGATCACCTTTGCCTCTATGACCACGGGTTAGTGTCCTTCCTGTGTCAAGGGCATGGCCTTTGGGTCTCCAAAGACCTGAGGCGACAACTATGAAGGACCCGGCTTGCGTCCAGATCTGGTGGAGGAGCCGAGAGAAGGGCTTCCATGGGAGAAGAAGGGTCTTCTCGTACAATGTAGAATTGAATTCATAGAATAATAATAACAATACTTTATTTATAGGCTGCCCGATCTCCCCAAGGGAAGATAGGGTTGAACTAGATGACCCTTGAGTTGGAAGGGACCTTGAGGGTCATCTCTAGTTAGATCCTTCTCCATGGGAGAAGAAGGTCCTTCTAGAACAGTGGTTCTCAACCTGTGGGTCCCCAGTTGTTTTGGCCTACAACTCCCAGAAATCCCACCCAGTTTACCAGCTATTAGGATTTCTGGGAGTTGAAGGCCTCACATCTGGGGACCCACAGGTTGAGAACCAATGTTCAAGAACAACGAGGGAATTATAGTGTCGGATTCCACAGGTTGAGAACCAATTTTCTGGAAGAACGAGGGAATTATAGTGTTGGGCTCATAGTAAGAGGTGAACTAGATAACCCTTGAGTTGGAAGGGACCTTGAGTGTAATCTCTAGTTAGATCCTTCTCCATGGGAGAAGACGACAGTGGTTCTGAACCTGTGGGTCCCCAGGTGTTTTGGCCTACAACTCCCAGAAATCCCACCCAGTTTACCAGCTATTAGGATTTCTGGGAGTTGAAGGCCACACATCTGGGGACTCACAGGTTGAGAACCAATGTTATAGAAGAATAAGGGAATTATAGTGTTTGTTTAGTAGTAAGAACTGAACCAGATGACCCTTGAGTTGGAAGGGACCTTGAGGGTCATCTCTAGTTAGATCCTTCTCCATGGGAGAAGAAGGTCCTTCTAGAACAGTGGTTCCGAACCTGTGGGTCCGCAGGTGTTTTGGCCTACAACTCCCAGAAATCCCACCCAGTTTACCAGCTATTAGGATTTCTGGGAGTTGAAGGCCTCACATCTGGGGACCCACAGGTTGAGAACCAATGTTCAAGAAGAACGAGGGAATTATAGTCTCTCCCCTCTGTTATTTAACATCTACATGCAACCGCTTGCACAGCTGGTGCGGAGTTATGGGCTGGAGTGTCACCAGTACGCTGACGACACCCAGCTCATTCTGAGGATGGAGGGCAGGCCGGGTTCTGTCCCCGATAATTTCCAACACTGCCTCAGTTACTGGATGGCTGCGAGCCAGTAGGTTGAGGGTGAATCCGGCGAAGGGAGATCTTGTGGCTGGGTTTGGTGATGTTAATGTCCAGCTTCCGAGCCTGGGCGGTAAGCGGTGTTATGCCCATCGCCTTCCGTAAAGAGCCTGGGGGTCCATTTGGACTCCCAGCTGACCATGGAGGCCCAGGTCTCTTCTAGTCAGCAAGATCGCTTTTCATCATGGGAGGCAAGGAGGCTGGCCCCTATCTCTCCTGGAACGATCTGGCCACGGTGATCCAAGCCACAGTCATCTCAAGGCTGGATTACTGCAACGCGCTCTACGTTGGCCTTCCTCTGTCGGTGACCCGGAAGCTCAGGCTAGTGCAGAACACTGCCGCCCGGCTCCTGTCTGGCACGCCAGCTGGCGCCCCACATGACACCTGTTTTGCAGGATCTGCACTGGCTGCCAATTGAGCACCGGATCACCTTCAAAGTGTTGGTCCTCACCTTTAAGGCCTTCTGGGGCCAGCGTATTTGAGGGACCGTCTCACCCCATATTGCCCTCCGAGATCACTTCGGTCTGAGGACTCCAATCTCCTGGAGATACCTTCAGCTAAACTCGCAAGGCTGACTGCTACCCGCCGGAGGGCGTTCTCTGTCATAGCACCTACGCTGTGGAACGCCCTCCCGGCCGGAACTCGGGCTATGAAGGACTTGCCCGTTTAGACGGGCCTGTAAAACATACCTGTTTAAGCAGGCCTCTGGTGAGTAAGTCCTGCCCATGCCCCGCCATCTATTCGTTCTTCTGAGGATGATGTGCTGTTCATTGTTTTAACTGTGTTATTAATTACTGTACTGTGTCGGGTTCCACAGGTTGAGAACCAATTTTCTGGAAGAACGAGGGAATTATAGTGTTGGGTTCATAGTAAGAGCTGAACTAGATGACCCTTGAGTTGGAAAGGACCTCTAAGGTCATCTAGTTCAACCTTTCTCTAAGGAAGAAGGAGGTCCTTCCAGTGTAAGAAGGGAATTGTAGAGTTGGAATGGTTGAGTTGGAAGGGATCTCAAGTCTTCATCTACTCCAAGCAGGAATCCATAGCCTGGTCTCAAGATATGCAGGGCTTCACGGTTCCCAACCAGTCTTTCTTTCCCTCTTTTCCTTCCTTCCTTCCTTCTTTCCCAGGAGAGACTGCCTCCCACCAAAGCTCAGTGAAGCCTTCCAGCAAAACTGCCATGCCTTCCACCACCACAACGCACACCATCACCAGTGAGGCCTCCGCCAAAGGGCAACAGAAGAAAAAAGCGACATTAATGGTACAAAGTGATGAGAGAAAACAGTGTTCTCTGAGGGGGGGGGGTCTCAGAAGCGGGCCTTGTTTCTAATCTATTTTGGAACCATTCTTGTTTATAGTTTTCGCAGACCGAATCAGAGGCAAAAGATAAAACCTGCAGCAAGGAGAGGCGACGGGAGAACAAACTAGGTATGGATGAGAAAGGGATGTGTGGGGGAGGCAGAAGAGGAAAGAGAAATGGGTTGGGGGGGGGCGCATACAAACGCTGTCAGAGCCCCACTCATTTTGACCCCTGCTTGACGTCTTTGTTGGCGTGAATTCCTTCTTGCAGAACCCGTGGCCTCAACCTCGCGTGAGAATCACTCCGCGTCGACCTATTCGGCGTACCTTCAGCACTTGCTCTCAAACACGTAAGCGGACGGGACAAGTCCTTTGGGTCATAAGGAGAAGTGCCTGGGGTTTCTGTGTCATTGCATTGTTATCATATTCAGGGGATGGGGGTAAAAGCTATTGGAGGAGGTTGTCTTGTACTGATCGGCTCCCCTTCATTTCCTTTTCCTTCCCTTCCTCTCTTACAGAGACCAGTCGGCGTTGCGAGAAACCCTAAAGGGAAAAGTATGTTCTCCCCATCCGTTTTCTGAAACATTTTGGGGTTTCTGGGCATTCCCTAGAACAGTGGCTATTAACCTGTGGGCTACAGATCACCAGTGGGCTGCGAGGATAAAACTATGGTCTGGGAGCCTCCTTCCTCTTTATTCCATTTCCACTCCTTTCGTGCCACCTTCCACTCCTTCCCTGTCGCTCACCAGCCCCGGACCCTTGGGTAGACCTCTTCAGCCCTAGATTATTCAATAGGGTTTTCTGTGGGCCAGCAGGTGGCGGCTACTGTTTGGCATATGTTCCGTATCCGAAACTGGAGTTGATGTGGTCTATCCAATGTGGTTTTCTGAATCC
>JARBWK010004251.1:0-10725 GCA_030556195.1 Anolis apletophallus | reverse complement strand
CCTTGACCAAAGTCTAAGTTGCTCTGAAATCTCCCTATAATCTTGAACAAACCATGACTTTGGAGCTTTGTAAATGGCTGGACTTGTTCTGAGATGAATATGACCGCAAATCAGCACCAGGATCAGCAGTCAGTATAGATTTTTTTCTTGTCAGGCGTGACTTGAGAAACTGCAAATCGCTTCTGGTGTGGGAGAATTGGCTGTCTGCAAGGGCGTTGCCGGGGGATGCTTTCGGATGTTTTGATGTTTGACCATCCTTGTGGGAGGCTTCTCTCATGTCCCCACATGGGGAGCTAGAGCTGACAGAGGGAGCTGCACCTGCACGTTCCTGGATTTGAACCTCCGACCTAGGCATGTAGCGGGGCTTGAGGAGCTTCAGCCCTCCCCTCGAAAATTCTCAGGGTGGTCCGCAAAATGCCTTACTGGTACATTATTTAAACTATTATGTTTATTCATATCATGATCTGATCACCATGCTCAATATATCCCATATGCATGGGGGTATTGGGATAACGATTGAAAAGGTTTGCTAGGGTAGACCCTCTCTCACTCAGACTCAGCCCCCCCCCCCGAATCAAACTCAGCCCTCACAATCAAAATTCTGGCTACGGGCCTGCTCGACCTGTTGGTCTTCAGTCCTATCGGCACAAGGGTTTAACCCATTGTGTCACCAGTCAGTATAGAACTGACCTTAGAGGTGTGGCTCCATCTCTAATCCTTGAAATGAAGGAGTCCTCACTGTTCAAATTGCTTCCATTTTTTTCACTTTTTTCCTCAACATTTTCATATTTCTGATACTAGTGAGATAGTTTTGCTTAACTTGTTTTCTTTTTTAAAAAAATATTTTTTATTGAGTTTCAGATAAAAACTTGCTTTCTTTTTCCTTCCACCTTGACAGCTTTTGTTGTTTTCTGTTGGAAACTGGAGAAATACTTAGACACATCATCTCACTACACTGAACTGTTAATTTCCTCCAAAGCTAATTCTGAAATGCTGGGCAAAAAATCCTCAGGCTGTTTTTTAAAAATTAAATGGCAAAAGATAAAAGGGAGCAAAGTGGTCCCCGTGGTTCATGCTGCACGTATCCACACTATACTGCCTGTGGGTACCACTTCTATGTTGCCAGATAAGCAAAACTGAAGTAGATCGAATTATTTTTATTCTTTTTTTAAAAAAATAAATCTTTATTAAGTTTTCAAAAGTCATAGTAAAAACAGATAATAAGAATACAGTGATAAAGCTGAAACAGAGAATTGAGTGAGACACACCTGATGGTTTAGATTGACCATCCTCGGTGTGTGCAGGGTAGGAAAGAATTAAGAAAGAACAGATGTGCACTTGAAAAGGAAAGACAGGGTTGGGGGAACTGACAAAGTCATTATCATCTTGATTGTATATTGTTTCCATTTACAAATTTAGGAAAAGGTTTTCCACGTCTCTGTGCTTCCCGACCTATCCTTCACCGACCTATGATTAAGAATTAACATGTATCAGTTACATTTCACTATACATTTTACTTAGACCGGAGATCCCATTACATTTCTATTTCCACCTTACATTCCCTCTTACAATACTCTTGGAGAAGGGACCAATTCCATTTAACATTATATTTCTGATTGGTGTTTCTTTCCCTAATTGCTTCTGTTAGTTTCTCCATTATACTGAGTTTTTATCGAATTCCTCACCCATGATTCCTAGTAGAAACTTATCTGCACTCTTTTTTATTTTCCCCCCCATTAATTTCTCCACTTCTCTATGTACCTTGCTCCATTATTTCCTTGCCTTGGGGGCAGAGCCAGATCATATGAAAGAATGTCCCGTCTCTGCTGTTACAATTCCAACAATTTGGTTGGGTTTTTTTTATAAATTTTGGCCCATTTTGCTGGTGTTAGATACCATCTATAAAGTATCTTTACCCAGTTCTCCCTATATTTATAACATAGAGAGATATTTACATTTATTTTCCAAATAGCTGTCCAGGTATCTGTGTTTATTTTATAGCCTATATTTCTTGACCATTCTTTCATATGATCTCCAGTGCTATCTTTTTCTCTTTTTAATAAAATTTTGTATATTTTGGATAGCTGCTTGGTCTCTTCTCCCATGATGGCTTCTTCCAGTTCACTTTTCTTATTCTCCCACCCTCTTTTTTCATCTGCTTTCATTCTTTCTCTTAGTTGGAAGTATGGGAACCAATTCATCCCATAACCCTCATCATGGAGTTGAGTTCTGGTCTTCACGGCCCACTCCGATCCGTTATGCACTAAAAGGTCTTTATATTTTATCAATTTCTCATTGTCCAGGTGTCTAATCTGAAATGCTTCATTCGGTGATACCCAGAGGGGGATCTTATCACTTCTTCGGTCTTTGTGTTTCTCCCAGACCTTAATTAATGTTTTTCTGATGTAATGATCATTCACTTTCTTATCCATTTTAGCTCTCCCATAGATTAAATAGCCGTGGAGACCAAAACTCAGACCCTGACCTTCAATGGTTAAAATTCTGTCCCCCTCCAGCGTACACCAATTCCTTAACCACGTTAGACAACTGGTCTCGAAGTATAATCTCAAATTCGGGACCCCCAGGCCTCCCCTCTCTTTCGAGGCTTGCAAAATTTTCATCTTAACCCTGGGCTTTTTCCCCTCCCATATAAATTTGGAAAGATCCCTATTCCAGTGGTCAAAGTGGGAGGTTTTGGGCACGACCGGGATTGTTGTAGATAAAAAGATCATCCTTGGGAGTACGTTCATTTTTATGGTGGCTATTCTCCCCAGGAGAGACAAATTCAACCTGGCCCATCTATTCATGTCTTTTCTGATTTCCTCCCATTTTGTTTTGTAGTTATTTTTAAATATTTGTGAGTTCTTTGGAGTTAGCGTCACTCCCAGGTATTTGATCTTATTTGAAATTTCCATCCCCATCTTGATCTGGAGTTCCTGTTTATTTTTTTCCGACATATTTTTGACGAGTACCTGTGTTTTATTTTTATTAATGGAGAACCCCGCTAATCTTCCAAACTCTTCTATTTTTTCGGTCCACTGCCGGATAGAATTTCTGGGGTCTTCAATGATCAACGCAAGATCGTCTGCGTATGCTAGGCACTTAATTTTTTCCTTCTTAATTTTTATTCCCTTTAGCCTGTCGTCTTTTCTAATATCTTCTAGTAACGTCTCTAGTATTAATATGAATTATTTTTATTCTTATAACATAATTTCCTCTGTACGAATAATGTTCTACAACTGTTCAACAGGGCTGGATTATATTTAATGCTTGACTTTCCAGATACACCTGTGATATACCTCAGTGTTTTTCAACCTTTTTTGAGCCGCGGTACATTTTTTACATTTACAAAATCCTGGGGCACGCCACCAACCAAATTGGCACAAAATGACACTCTAACACAGTAATACATATAGTTAATATGTTTTTAAATGTATTTATACACTCAGTGTGAAACCTGGGCCTGTTTCGATGAACACAACATAGATATGACTTCCTCTCACATATTTATACATGGCTATCATGTCTTCCCTCAGCCTTCTCTTCTTCAGGCTAAACATGCCCAGCTCTTCAAGCCGCTCCTCATAGAGCTTGTTCTCCAGACCTTTGCGAAATTTCACCCTGAGTGAAACTTGCTTCCAGTTAACTATGGATGTCATGAAGCTGTTATAAACGGTTCCTTTGGGGAGGGGGGAGGCAACTCTCGAAAAATCCAGTAAAATAGTAAAAAAAAAAAATTTCCAAGTAGAGAGGCTCGATTTGTTTCTTGAAACCTGTGAGGGGCTGCTAGGAGGGGGGTCAGAGCCAATTTCCCACGGCACACCTGATGATTGCTCATGGCACACTGGTTGGGAAACACTGATATACCTTAATGTTGAACCTACAAATGCTATAATTCCGCCTAACTACGTATTTCCCTACTTGTTATCTTCCTCCTTTTGTTTAAAATGGATGACATGATTAGTTATTTAATTTCTCATGATTGTTGTTTTACTCATGCCTATTAATTTATACTACTACTTCTATCATCCTACAGTCAGTGCAGTCAGAGGGAGTTGTAGGGCAGGAAGTAAATATTTACATTTACATCTTGCCTCCTTGACTTTCCATCAGCTCAGAGCCCCTCCCGGCACCAACTGCTGCTCTGGGACAGAGTCAAGGCTGAAGGGGAAGAGAGGCAGCTCCATCTTGCCTCCTGACATTCCATCAGCTCAGGGCCCCTCTTGCTGTGTTTAAAATAATTCTATGGAATTATTTATTTAGATAAGTAATTTTATTTGTTTAAATAAATAATGTTATGTATTATTTTATAGAAAGTATGGTGTAATGTAATAATATATGATATAACGTAGTGTTACATTGCATTATAATTTAAAATAATTGTTTAGAATGATTCTATAAAATTATTTATTTAAATAAGTAATTTTATTTTGTTTAAATAAATAATGTTATTTATTATTTTAAAGATAATATAATATAATAATATATAATATAATATGGTGTTACATTGCATTGCAGTTTGATATAATATAATATAATGTCAATATATTGTATTATGTTATAGTATAGTAATTGTAATGTAATAATAATAATAATAGTATGATTACCTCTGTGTTGATGGAGGCAGGCAGGATTTTCCCCGGGTACTGGTTGTGGGGGTCGGGAGCAGGTGAGGGTTTTTGCCCTCCTTTCTGCTAGAGATCCCTGTGTACAACTAGTGGGCCACTGTGTGACACAGAATGCTGGACTAGATGGGCTGAGGCCCGATTCAGCATGGCTCTTCTTATGTTCTTATGTTCTTATTACGGTATGGTATGTGGTATATGCATTTGGTATTGGTGGTGTTGTATTGTAACACAGTATAATACTGCCAATGATAATGTGATACAATAATTATATCGTGATATTATAATTTATATATTTGTCTTACATGCAATATTGCTAACAATATTGCGATACGTTGTAATGTTAATTGTTGTTTTTTCAGTTTGTTGTAAGCCGCTCCGGCAATATTGTTATATGTACTGTTGTAGTTGAGCAAACTGAGCCTGTAGTTGCTACAGGTAGTAACTCGGAGGAGGATTCTGTGTTGGACATGTCACTGGAAGAGGGAGGTTTGGGCAGAATGACTGCAGCTGGGAGGAAAAGGGCTGCAAGTGCTGAGAGTTTGGAAGAGGCAGAGCACAGGAGAAAGGTCCGACAAATACTTAGGGAGCCTACCAGTGATGATACTTTTGAGGGTTTGATGTAGAGTTACCTTCAGTAGAGCGTGATACCGAGCTGGACTCAGCACTGGTGCAAGATGTCAGGGATGTGATAAATGCTGAGTCCAGCGAACGCTCCTTTTGGCTTTTCGAGTGACCTTGCTTGGCCTAGTGGGGATGTGGAATCGGACTGGGGTCCTTTAACTGCTCAGCAAAGGTGGGAAGATTGGAGGAACACACCCAGGGCTGCAGCTGAGGGGAATGGGGCAGAGTTGGGTGGGGAGTCTGATGACTCTGATTTGTAAGGGTATTAAAGTAAGGCCTGGGGATTTGGGACTCTGCGGTCGGCCAAGGTGTTGCTGGTGGGTTGCTGGTTCTTGTATTTGGTGCTCTTGTTTCTTGTATCGCAGTTCCTGTTTCCCAGCAAGCTGTGAGTATTGGGCTGTTTTCCATGCTGGGTTCTGGGGGAGCTGCCATGGCAGCTCTAGCTGAAAATGTTGTATGTTGGGGGTTAGGGGTTTTTAATGTGTGTTTTTATGTTTAGTGACTACCGCGTTTCGTTTGGCTTTTCCTGTGTTGCTGTGAGTGTCTGTCCCTTAATTGGTATTGTATATGGGTGGAGGGGAGTTGCTGTGGGATGCGGGGGCTTTGATGTGTTTGTTTGTATACTTAGCTCCTGGAATTGGAGAAGCACTCCTCCTTTCCTTTTCTGGACGGGTCTTCACATCGCAACAGACTTCAAGCCGGATTAAAGCCAAGGACTTCACAAGACGGAAGTCTTCATTGTTTTGGTTTACAGGGTTTTTTGTGGGTTTCTTTTATGCCGGACTGTGGCTGTGTTTCTGTTCAAAAAATAAACTGTAATTACTTTTACTAGCTTGGCGTGTCTTTGAGCCATCTGTGGGGGTTTCGACATGTACACTGTAAGCCACTCTGGCAGTATTGTTGTTTGCTGTAAGCCACTCTGAGTCCCCATCGGGGTTGAGAAGGGTGGCATATAAAAATAGTAAATAAATAAATAAATAAATAAATAAGTAACACCCCTGGGCTTATTTTTACTGCCTGGGGGTCTTTACTTTAAAGTCTTGATTGACTCAACCTATTCCCGACCCCCCCCCCCCCCCGGCCTCCTTTTCAGGGCCCATTGCTAGGACACATTGTAGATGCTGAAGATAAAAACAATATAGCAGGGGTGCTCATTAGGTAGCTTGGGATACTAGTAGATCTTCGGCCCTCTTCCAAGTGATCTTCGGGCCTCTCCAGCCGGATGGGGCGCTCCTGCCATGTGCGCGCACGTGTGCTCCTTGTGCTGGCTTCCGCTCTTGCAGTGCTTCTTTCGCCTGCGGGGCATTGCAGGAAGAAGGAAGCACAAGGTGGGGCCTCTGGAGGGAGCGCCCTGCTTCTCTCTCGTCCAGACGCAGCTGTGCAGCCTCCGTTGCCGGCGAGACAGGCTCCCTCTGGATGCCCCGCCTCATGCTTTCTCCTTCCTGCAATGCCCTGCAGGCGGAAGAAGCAGTGCGCGGGCGGAAAACAGGAGCAGGCGCACGCGCAGTGGCAAGAGCGCACGGCGGCGGGGGCAGGTAGATCTTTTGGACTTGGTTGCTTTAAGAGTAGCTCGCATGCTGAAAAAGTGTGAGCACCCCTGCAATAGAGCAATAGAACAAAATGACTAGCAATACTCCCCTTTTCACCAGGCATCCAAGCTAGTGATATGTATAGTCCAGAAACAGTTATCTGGACATCTAGACATGCTTTGCTCTGAAATGAAAACAGCAGGTAAGTTACACTGCTTTAGTTTTTATGAGCTTTTGCTAATACTTCTAGATGTTGCTAGCAAATGGGGGGAAATATGCACTACAACTGGTTCTTGGCTTAGTGGCAGAGGGAAAGGGGTGAAGGGGAAATGATTTAATTAGTTTCCCAGCTAGAGCATCTGAGTTATCTTATATGTGGAATGAAATTGGTAAGGGAAAAAGTTCAGCCCAGCCAAAATTCTGTGCACACAGCGGTACTCTACTAAATGGAAGAGCATAGTCATATCAGCTTGTGATGTGATGCCTGTCAGTAGTCCTAAGACCCCTTTCCTTGTCACTGTTCTACTGTTCAAATCTGCTACACAGTTGAAGAGGCATTTGCAGGATTTTTTTGCTTGATTGTTTTTACCTTGGGTCCCAAAATAGATTGACTTGTATATCGTAGGCAATAGTATTTTTAGATCAGTGTTTCCCGACCGCTGTTCTGCGGTACACTAGTGTTCCGCGAGCGATCACCTGGTGTGCCATGGGAAAACATCTCTTCCCCCCTTTCTTCCCCCTCCTGCCGAACTCTTCCCAAGTAGCTGCTGCTTGAGGGGGGGGGAGGAGGAGGGGCCGGGCGGCGGCGAAGAGGGGGCCGGGACACCGCCTCCTTCAGCCGTTTCCCCAGCCAGCCGGCCTCCAATCGAGGGAGGGCAGGGAATGGAAGCGGAAGTGAGGAGCGCAGTCTGAGGCAGGCCCACTGGCTTCTTCTTTCAAGCCGCAGGAAAGAAGGAAGGAAGGAAGGAAGGCAGGTAACTGTGGACCAAGTGAGTGCCTTCCCTTCTGGTGTGGAAGAGGGAGACAGCCATTCAGGAAGGGAGCCACCTGGGGGTTCTGTGTGGGAAGTGTGGCCCAGTTCTATCAGAATGATCTTTGATTGTAGGGGAACTATAAATCCCAGCAACTACAACTCCCAAATGGCAAGATTTATTTCCCCTGAACTCCATCTGCGTTCATATTTGGGCATATTGAGTATTCATTTCAAGTGTGGTCCAGATCCATCATTATTTGAGTCCACAGTGCTCTCTGGGTGTAGGTGAACTACAACTTCTGAACTCCAGGTCAATTCCCAAGCAAACCCTTTCAGTACTTTCTGTTGGTAATGAGAGTTCAATATGCCAAGTTTGGTTCAATTCCATTGTTGCAAGAGTTCAGGATGCTCTTTGTGTGTTAACTATAAATCCCAGAAACTGTAACTCCCAAATGTCAAGGTCTATTTTCCCCAAACTTCATCTGTGTTCACATTTGGGCATATTGAGTATTCATGCCAAGTTTGGTCCTGATCCAACATTGTTTCAGTCCACAGTGCTCTCTGGATATAGGTGAACTACAACTCCAAAAGTCAAGGTCAATTCCCAAGCAAACCCTTTCAGTACTTTCAGTCTTTCTGCCATTCCTGCAAGGATATCTATGTTGTGTTCATCGAAACAGGCCCAGGTTTCACATTGAGTGTATAAATACATTTAAAAACATATTAACCATATGTATTACTGTGTTAGAGTGTCATTTTGTGTCATTTTGGTTGGTGGTGTGCTCCAGGATTTTGTAAATGTAAAAAGTGTCCCGCGGCTCAAAAAAGGTTGGGAAACACTGTTTTAGATAGCCCTTTGTCATGCCAAGTTAGGTCTTCCCATCACATGTGTTTTCTTCTTGCCTCTTTCCTCCATTGTCCTCTGCTTTCCTCTCCATCACACATGTCTTTTTGGCAGAGAAGGCTTGCAATTCAAGATAAAGAGGATCGGAGGTTGTGACATCTCCAGCCAGTAAATAAAAGGCGTCTTCAGTTCCCTCTCAGCCCCATTTTTCTCTCTCCCACACCTCTTTTTTGTCCTGGGACTTGACTTTGGAATTACTGTATCTACAATGCATAATGAAAGTACTGTCATGTTACCTTAACTGCCTTTGCTTCATGCTATGGAATCCATGGGATTTGTCATTTAGTGAGCAGCTTAGAAATCTTTAGTGTCCTCCTTCAAACAACAGCCCTTCAATTTTCTGACTGTAAACACTTCTGGATGCCTTCCAAGGGATTGCTTTAGCTAGTATCCTGTTGTTGTAGTGTATTCTCAAGTTGTTTCTGATTTATGGATATCATGGGCTTTTCTTGGCAAGATTTGTTCAGAGGAGGATCTGCCTTCACTTTCCTCTGAGGCTGGTAAAATGTGTCACATTAAGTTAAGGTTGCCTTTCCTTAATATAAAGTCACTAAAGAGTTCATGATGGCATAGTATGATGTGATGAATTCCCTACCTGGTAGGCTTGGTAAAGCCTGAAAAAGTAGGCCCAATAAAATTGGCAGCCATTTTAGATAGGTGACAAGGGGGCATCCATCTTAGATCTCATTTCCAAAAGGGGGCATGCCTAAGAGTAAGCATGGAGGGAAATTAAGGGAGTTAGGATTGGCTGGTAGAGAAGAGGGCAGAGCCTAACTTAGAAAAGGGAAAAAAATGACTTGAAAGGAGTGTTTTGAAAAATCCCTGTCAGAGAAGGAGTGTCAGAGAAGGAGAGAGTCTGCCTGATCAGTGAAGCAGTTCTTTGGGGGGAGTATAAGAGAAAAGTGGTGGGAGATAGTGTTAGAGAAGAAGTAGCCTAAAAATAGGTCAGTTAGCCAGCAGAGTTAGCTAGCGTAGAAGATTCTACAGCTATCAGGGTGATAGTGGGTAGAGGAGTAGAGAGATAGATCCAGGGAAGGACTATCTCAGGGCTGTCCAACTTCTTCCGGCCCAAGGGCCGGAATTCCGGTCACTGATCACCTGGGGTCAGAGGGACGCGAGAGCCGGGTGAAAACTCTCCCGCAGGCCTGGATGGCTCGCGGGGGAAGCAAGAACCAGGCACTCGCTTCCCCCACGAGCCATCCAGGCTTGCGGGAAGGTTTTTAAAAAATAAATTATTTCAGGAGGTTAGCGGGGGCCGTGTCCAACAGGCTGGGGGGCCGTATACGGCCTGCGGGCCGCCTGTTGGACAGCCCTGGGCTATCTGTAGTGGAGTTAAGATTTGCTAGGCAGAAAGGAAATCCTGTCAGTAAATTCTTGGAGGGAGAAAGAAGTGGAGTTTTGTAACAAAGATTTAAACTGCTTAAAGGAATCATACGCTTTTGTGCCAATATTTCTGAACCACTAAGCTTAATGCCTATTTTGTAAGTTCTCTTAAATAAACTAAATTGTTTAATTGTTCAACACATCTGCCTCACATGTGCCTCTGTCAAAAGAATTTGAAAGCAGTTTCCAGCAGTAATCACAAGTCAAATGGTGGCAGCATACCTTTTGAAGAAGTAATTTCTTCAGTGTTACCTCAGTACACAGGCTGGAATGCAAAGCCAGAGTTTTCTTGCCTAAGATACCTCAAGTCAGCCAAAGGCTTAATAATACTTATAAGACTGGTGGCAGCCAGTGGTCTTTCAAGAGGTTTTCCGGCCAGAAGTCAGAAACTATGAATTGAAAAAACACTATTTCTTTTTATCTGAGTGAATACCTCTCTAGGAATCTCTAGGTCTTCTATGACAGACCTGGGCAACCTACGGCTCACGGCCGATTCTGTCTGGCCCGGGGAGAAGGGCGTTGGGGGCGGGGCCAAGAGGAAGGGGTGCCACTGCCGCCATCCCATCATGGGCTGTGGGGCCTGTGTCGGCAGACAGCCCACCGCTCTGGAGAACAATCAGAGGAGTGGTGGCTTTGGAGCTCCTGCCATCCCGGAAGGCGATCCGGGCCTGCAGCAGGAGCAGTCGG
>JARBWK010004250.1:0-10726 GCA_030556195.1 Anolis apletophallus | reverse complement strand
TTATACGGGTTGGATAGAAGCTTTTCCTACACGTTCAGAGAAATCAGCTGAGGTAGTAAAAGGCCTCATGAAAGACATTATTCCTAGATTCGGCATGCCTTTGCAGATAGGCTCAGATAATGGGCCAGCGTACGTACACCACGTGGTCCAGGGACTGTGCAAACTGTTAGGGATCACGTGGCGTCTTCACTGTGCGTACCACCCGCAATCTTCTGCCAGGGCAGAAAGAGCCAACAGAACTTTAAAGAACTGTTTAGCAAAAGATTTGCCAAGAGACTAAGTTAAACTGGAGGTTGGCGTTACCTTTGGCTCTCCTGAGGGTCAGATGCACGCCCCATAAGAAGACAGGCCTGTCACCTTTTGAGCGTTTGTATGGCAGGCCTCCATTGAACTTAAAAACTATGTGTGGACTGACTTCTGATAGTCATGTGTTGGGACACCAGCAAACTTTGCAAGATGTCCAGATGTTAGGGAAACAGCTAGAGAGACTTAGCCAGTATACAGCAGACTTGCGACCTCCTCTCCCTACTACTTCTCTTCACTCTTTTTCAGTTGGCGAATCCGTCCTGGTGAAAGAGTGGAAAATACGCTGTCAGGAATGGAATCTCTATGCCTTGGGCCAGAGTAGATTCCACTCTGCCATGAGTGGGATGAGGTTCAGCTGAGTCAGAAGGAGAGAACTGCAGCCATGAACTTTGCTCCACTTCTCTGCTAAGGATCACAATGGGGTTGTGAACTTTGCTCTAGTTACCAGGAGGATATGATGTAATATCCAAGAGGACTACTGGGTATGCTGAGTCAGGGTGGCTGATGCAATCTTTACAGGATGTTACATAGGGAGGGGGTTGGTATTTAAGGATTGTGGTGGAATGGTTCGGGTGTCTTAGCTTTACAAGTTTGCTGTACTTCAATAAATCACCACTGGAAGGCAAAGGACTTTTGGCGTGTCTTTTCTGGTTGAATTGGAGTTCCTGACAGAAGCTAAGACCCCTGAAACTTTCCCAGGCGATGGAGAGGTTTTTGCGTGAAGCGGAGGAATACCTGGAGAGCTGGGATTTCACTATGGATGCAGCCCAGCAGGCTCAGGACGGGGAGTGGAATACCATGGATGAGGTTGGCCTCCCTGACCGGATTGGAGACCCAACAGCGATGGCGTGGGGCGGCTCCGTTCCGGAAAGAGATACTCTCCGTTTTGGTGCTGGAGATGGAAGTTGGATGTTCCCATCCCAGCGTGTCGGTGGAGCGGGGCTCTCGGCTGCGGCGGCGGCGGGGCGCAGTAAGTCTAAAGATGTGGCGTATGGGAGTGAGACCACGGAGCCATGCTCTCCCACGGAGGTGGCAGTGTTGAAGGCTCGAATGGAGGCTATGGAGAAGACGCTCCGGAGGGTGTCACAGCAGTTGGCAAAGAACCCTAGCCAAGACTCCATGTGGGGCCCGGTCGGCGGAGGTGATTTTACCCGCTATTCCTGGATGGATGAGGAGAGGGTTGAAACCCGCCCTAGATCTCTGGCAGGAGTGTGGGGGGGTGGATGCCTGACTAGAGGCCCGAAGGAAGGGGTTGGAGGAACCCGGCCTAAGCGGCGAGTGAGGGGATTCCAGGTCAGCCCAAGGCTGCAGGGCTGGGCCGAGGTATTCAGTTGCTGAGGAGGGATGGTGGAAGTGGCCATGCCCCTGTCTCGGCCCCAGCTGGTGGAGAAAGAAGACCCTGGTATGGTGAGAGAGAGCGACCCCGGAAGGAACCACTTCGGGTGGAATTTGATGGCGAGGCTTGCAAGGTGGCCTTCTTTGTGGCGGCTGTGGGGGACCATATGGAGGACTACGGCCACCTGTACCCCAGTGAAGGCAGCAGGGTGCGAGCTGTCGGTGCAGTGTTGAAGGGAAGAGCGGCGGATTGTTACGTCCAGTGTCACGAACGGCGAGATCCGTGTTTGGGTGATCTACGAGAATTCCTTCGAGCGGTGAAAACTCGTTTCCGTGATCCGTTGGAAAGAGTAAAGGCGAAGGAAGCGTTGAGGTGCTTGAAGCAAGGTAGCAGGTCGGTGACGGAGTATGCGGAGGAGTTCATGAGCCTGGCGGGAAGGTGGTGGAGTGGTCCCAGGCAACTCTTTTGGAACTGTTCAAAGAGGGATTGCGGCGTGAACTACTGGAGTGGTGTTTGCATCGTGGAGACCCAGTTAACGTTGATGGGTGGATTCAGTTGGCTGGTGCTGTCGAGGGATCCTGGCTCAGGTCCAGCGACGGAAGTCGACTTCTGGACCTTTGACGAAACCGCGGCCTACGCTGAAGCGGCCGGCTGGGAATGAGAGCCAACTGAGAGGAACGGGAACTGGTGGCAAGTTAAAGGGAAAAGGCTTATGCTACATTTGTTCTCAGTCTGGACATTTCGCAATTCAGTGTCCACAAAGAAGAGGCCCTGATGGCAGACCTGTGGCGGTGGCTAGAGGGGCTTTAGGAGAGAAAGTCGAAGAAGGGGAAGGGGTGAGTGAGAAAGCCCCAAGCATTATGTGTGACATTGAGTTAAAGAAGAAGGGACAATATCAATCACATCAAGCATTAATTGACTGTGGGTGTTCTGAAAATATTATATGTCCCACATTAGTTAAGAATCTAGAATGTGAAACTCAGGAGTTACCGATTCCAGTGCACTTTGCTCAATTAGATGGTACCTTTGTGGAAGGGGGCCCTTTCCTTTAGGGACCAAGTGGTTAAAGGGTAAAGTTGACAATTGGGAGGGAACACTGGATTGTGTAGTGGCCCCAATTAAGGAACATGATATAATTTTGGGATTGCCATGGTTACAGCAGGCTGACCCAGTTATTGACTGGAAAGCGGGTACCCTAAGGTGTCGGCCGGAATTGGATGTGAATGTGAGCATGACTGAGGGGAAAGGGGAAAAGGAAGAGCCAATGATTCCGGAAGAGTATGCTGATCTAAAGGATGTATTTAATCCAGTATTAGCAGATGGTCTTCCCCCAGTCAGGAGGGTACAATGTAAGGTGGAATTAAAGGAAGGAGCTGTATTGCCCAAGCCCAAAATATATCCTATGACGGAGAAAGAAAAGCTAGCGTTAAGAGAACAAATCGATGACTATTTGAGGAAGGGGTTTATCCAAAGGTCTGAGTCTCCTATAGCTGCTCCAGTCCTGTTTAGGGAGAAGAAGGATGGCAAATTAAGACTGTGTATTGATTACCGAGGGTTAAATGCTATCAGCACGATCAATTGTTATCCCTTGCCTCTGATTAAGGACCTATTAGGACAGATGGGAAAGGGGAAGTACTTTACTAAATTGGACATTATAAATGCTTTCCATATGGTTCGGGTGAAGGAAACGGATAGGTGGAAGACAGCTTTCTCGTGCCCAATCGGATTATTCGAGTGGTTAGTCATGCCCTTCGGATTGTCCGGCGCCCCCGGCATTTTCATGCAGCTGATAAATGAGGTGCTGCACCCCCTGTTGTATAGGGGGGCATATGTATATTTAGATGATATAGTTGTGATTTCGCAAACCAAGGAGGAGCATGTGCGGTTGGTCCGAAACGTGTTAGAGAGATTGAAGGAGGCAAGGTTATATGTGAAACTGAGCAAATGCGAATTTATGAGAAATGAGATTGACTTCCTGGGATATAGGATTAATAGAGAGGGGGTGAGTATGGACCCAGCCAAGGTGGCAGATGTATTAGCTTGGGAAGCTCCTCGAACCAGGAGGCAATTGCAGGCGTTTTTGGGTCTGGCTAATTTTTATAGATCTTTCATTTCGGGGTTTGCAACGATCGTATTGCCCCTTACCGAGTTGTTAAAGACAAAAGGTATGGGAGAGGGTAGGAAGGTGAGGGCACCTGGGGCTAAGTTGAGTTGGATGCCAGGGTGCCAGAAGGCTTTTGAGTTACTGAAGAAGGCGTTTACTGGAGGGCCTTTATTGAGACACCCGGATCCCGTCAAACCTTTTGTAGTGCAGAGTGACGCCTCTGCTTGGGCATACGGAGGGGCTCTATTGCAGAAAGATGAAGGGGGGGGGTGCTAAAGCCCTGTGCATTTTTCTCCAAAAAGTTTAATGAACAGCAGCGGAGTTGGCCCATATGGGAAAAAGAGGCGTTTGCCATTAGATATGCTTTGCAAACGTGGCGACAATTTTTGGAGGGTGCTGTTCATCCCTTCAAGTGTTGACAGACCACCGGAACTTGCAGTTCTTGAGGAGCCCCAGAAGTTGTCACCCAAGTTGTTGAGATGGGCTCAGTACTTGGCTCGATTTAATTTTGTGTTGAGGCATATTAGAGGGAAAGACAATGTGGTGCCGGATGCGTTGTCACGTTATCCGGTGATGGGGGGAGATCCTCCTGCTGGGGTAGGGAGGCTGTTTACTAAGGATCAATGGGGTTTGAAAGTGCAGACTCGAGCCCAATGTAAACTGGAAGCGAAGCAGGACAAAGAGGAGTTGGAAGACTGGATGAAGGAGTTCCAGCGATGTTATGAAGGGGATGAGTGGTTAAAATCCCATGAGACTGAGTGCAAAAGGACCAAGGGGTTGTGGCTAGTACGAGATAGGTTGTATGTACCGGCGGTACTGAGGAATAGGATAATGGAGTTGTTTCATGATCATAAATCTGCAGGGCATTGGGGATTCACCAAGACCTTCTTGGCAATTAGGAGTAGATATTGGTGGCCGGGAATGAGGTTGTTGGTGAAAGATTATATCAACCGATGTGAGGCTTGTGCTAGAGAGAAGTTGTCTACTGCTAAGCCTCCAGGATTAATTCAAGTGGTAGCCTCTCCTGTTAGACCCTGGACCCATGTAAGCACTGATTTTGTGGGGGAGTTGCCCTCCAGTAGGGGATACAAGTATATTTGGACGATCCTGGACCTGTTTTCTAAGCAGGCTCATTTTGTTCCTCTAACAGGATTGCCGTCGGCGGAAAAGTTAGCCAAGCTATATGTGCAACATGTGTATCGTTTACATGGATGTCGAGCAGGTGCTCAGTGATAGAGGGGTGCAGTTTACTGCCAAGTTTTGGGAGAAGTTTTTAGAGACGCTAGGGGCAGACCGTAAATTGACCACCTCTTATCATCCATGTTGTAACGGAGGCGTTGAGAGAACGCAAAAATCATTAGCTAGCTACTTGCGGATCTTTGTGAATGAGCAGCAGAGCGACTGGGCGGATCTGTTGCCATATGCGGAGGTAGCGTATAATGGCTCTGTGCATTCCACCACGGGAAAACTCCCTTCTCCGTGGTGTATGGGCAGGAGGTAGTCCCGTTGCCGGTTGGACTAGGTGCTTTCGTAGAAGATTCAGGAGAATGGAGGAACAGGGCTCAGGAGGAGTGGATAAGAGTGACGGAATCTTTACGGAAGGCTCAAAGTACATATAAGCGTTTTGGGGATAGGAAGCGACAAGAGGGGGAAGCGTATAAGGTGGGTGATCTAGTATGGTTGTCCACCCAAAATTTAAAGCTGGGATTACCCTCTCGTAAGCTGGGCCCAAAGTTTATAGGACCATTTCGGTGAATGAACGTGTGAATGAGGTTTCTTATCGGTTGGCTTTACCAAAGGTTATGGGAAAGATTCATCCTGTATTCCACTGTAACTTATTGAAACGGTATGTGAATCCCCTCATACCACGATCTTGACCAGTGTTTTGTTTCCCCAGGGGGAGGACGAAGGAGGCATAATGTCAGGAATGGAATCTCTATGCCTTGGGCCAGAGTAGATTCCACTCTGCCATGAGTGGGATGAGGTTCAGCTGAGTCAGAAGGAGAGAACTGCAGCCATGAACTTTGCTCCACTTCTCTGCTAAGGATCACAATGGGGTTGTGAACTTTGCTCTAGTTACCAGGAGGATATGATGTAATATCCAAGAGGACTACTGGGTATGCTGAGTCAGGGTGGCTGATGCAATCTTTACAGGATGTTACATAGGGAGGGGGTTGGTATTTAAGGATTGTGGTGGAATGGTTCGGGTGTCTTAGCTTTACAAGTTTGCTGTACTTCAATAAATCACCACTGGAAGACAAAGGACTTTTGGCGTGTCTTTTCTGGTTGAATTGGAGTTCCTGACATACGCCCTTTGTTGCCCAGATGGAGAGGTCCATTTACCGTGCTGCTGAGCATGCCAACGGCCATCAAGGTCGAAGGAATTCGTCCATGGGTCCACTACACCCGGGTGAAGAGGGCCCCGGTTGTTTTGGAGTCTTCCGTGGATCCAAGCAACCCCTTGCGGTTGAGGATTACAAATACTCAGCAAAGCCCTATTTAAGGGGCACACAGATGAAGAAGGCCACAGAAGAGTCGTCAGATACCATCGCTCCCAATCCGGGTAATTGTGGTCCAACGCAAGAAAGATGGACAGAGCCAAAAGCACTCTCACTGAGGTGGTGGCTTAGCATCCTAATGGGACAGCGTTACAGGAGTAAGCGCCCGGTGGGAGTGAGGACTATTTTTGGGTACATGGCTCTGATATTGACATTGTACATTACTGGGACACATGGAGGGTGGGAGCAAAATATGTTTCATAGACTAGTAACTAACATGTCACATGAACTGGGTTTGAATTCATGCTGGATTTGCAGCCAGGGCCCTTCCAGCCATAAGTCAGGATGGCCGATAGTTCCCAGTGCTGTTCTGACATTGAGAGGATGGAATGACATCAAGGGAAAGCAGGAACTTTTGGGAAGGGAAGTAGACAGGGCCCAGTTCATGATAACTCACCGTTCTCCTGTCTTGGAGGCCGCGCTGTGCTTCAGATGGGAGAAGGAAGGGAGACCTTACTATGTAGGAAACCAGAGACTTGGCATGTATGAGCTTTTTGATCAGATTGAGCTAGGCTCCTATCCCGCATGTAATCACACGATTACAGTGCATAGCAGATACAGAGGACGTTGTGGTTTGAGAACGACAGGTGTCTGGACTTGGGGATGGGAGAGATCAAATTGCACTCACATATTGTTTAGAAATCATCATGAAAATGCTATAGTGAACCTGGTTCAGAATTTGCCAGCCAGACGCATAGGGTATCGTGCGACTGGACTTCCTACGGGAATTGTTTGGATTTGCGGAAAAGTGGCAATGTCTGTGCTTCCTGTAGTTTGGTCTGGAGTGTGTACCCTTGGCACCTTGCAGCCTGGGGGTTTGAGGGTGCTCCCCAAGGAGACCCCTGTGACTAATTTGTATCTACATGTCCAAAAGCGCTCATTTGCTGATGTGCAACGCTATGGATATGATCCGGACAAGACTTTTCTAACTGAAGGCCAGAGGTTTATAGCAATTGTGGAGCCCAGGTTGGGTGTGGCTTGGAGCATTAAGCAGTTGCGTGTCTTATCATATGGCTTGGCATCTTTGGCCAATGATACCTTTGAAGGAATGTCATCCTTACAGGTGGAGATGGATTCTCTGGCGAGAATGGCCATGCAGCAGAAGCTGGCTCTAGACTACCTCCTCTCCAAGGAAGGTGGCCTATGCATGTGGTTAAACGTAACCTGCTGTCATTACATAAATAAGACTGGGGACATTGAAATTGACCTGGTCAAGATTCAGGGTGTTGCTTGAGAGGTACAGAAGACTTACTCAGCCCCAAGTGATTTTTGGAGCTCCCTGCTAAGCTGGCTACCGAATTTGCATTGGTTACGTTCACTTGTGATGATAATCATAGTAGTGATATGCTCTGTGCTAATCATAATGTGCTGTTTACCTATTTTGCTAAAATGTTGTGCTTGAACAGTGCAGGAATCCATAGATACAGTAAAAGGTGTGCATGCTGCCCGGACCGAAGAAACTGTGATCAAGAGGGACTGGAGAGTGAATTGGTCCTCTTGAGGGGTTCCAGACGTGTGTGTAGGTAACTCCTTGTGATGAGTTACCCACAAAAAAGAAAAATTCTGGAATAAAGCGGTTTTTGGTACTTTCCGTGCAGGAGTACAGTCAGAGAGTGATGCTGCACACGTGTAAAGCTTTGAAAAGCGGGTTCCTGTGCCAAGAATCAGGCAGGCATTTGTGCTGTGAAAATAACACTGTGATTGATGCTTCTTGATGCACTCTGTGCCTAATGTGAGATAACATAGGCTTAGATTGATTGAACAGTACAAGCTGTGCTACTGAAAGACCTTAATGCTAAATGGGAAAGAACTGCGCATGAGTAGAGAGTTTGGCCCCCTCCGTTGCTGGCACGGAGCCTGGAAGCCAAATGTTTCAAACTGAGAACACAAGAGTTCCAGCACTGATAGTTGCACTGTGAGAAAGACTAACATAGAAATGACTATTGTTCTCATTCATAGGTGGGACTTTGAGATGTGATGCAAATGGAAATGCAATGTTTATTGGATTAATGAAATGCCATGAGGCACCAGCCAATTATGATTGTGTAAATCTATGAAGAAGGGGTGGGCTTATCCGAAATGCCTCCATTGGGGTATATATGTTTTTGTACTGAGAATGACGGGGCCTTTTTGCCCCTGATTGCAGCCGTGTTCTGCTGGCAAAACCCCACCAGCTGGTGCCATCAATAAACCCTTTTGAGTTCATCTACTTCACAGTTGTCGTGAGTTTTCCTCATCCTTGTACCCGCACGTTCAGGTGGCCTTAGTAGAAGTAAATTTGCCACTCGGA
The DNA here is from genome assembly GCA_030556195.1 of Anolis apletophallus. NCBI lineage: Eukaryota > Metazoa > Chordata > Lepidosauria > Squamata > Anolidae > Anolis > Anolis apletophallus. The sequence continues at coordinate 2,132 of JARBWK010004250.1, read as the reverse complement.
GTTCCAGAACTCCCTAATTTGCTGCTTCAGTTGATGCTGACGCATAAAAGTGGCAAGAAAAGCCTAATTTAAGACTGTGTCACGTTTAAGAAAGGACCTCTGAGAGAGAATGGCCGTTAAGCCTTGTACCTCTGGGAGAGAACATTGAAACTTCGTGACCAGCAAGCTAAAGTTCACCTTTAAAAATAAGCTTGTGACCGTTTCTTGGTTCATGAGCCTCCTGGTGTTGAGATTAGAAAAGACAAGCCTCACTCTGAAGCCTAACCGTGATCCACACGTCACCTCTCTTCACATGCGGTGGTCAAATAGTGACCTCACTTGTAATGAACGCTGAGATTATCTGTAAGGATGACGCGCAGACACCAACTCAATCCCACAAGATTTATTCCAGGTATCAATACCTTTGAAGCCAGAACTGGCTTCACCAGGAACAAACATAACTTATATACAGAACACACCTCCATCACCTGTCCATCACATCAAAAGCCCTCCCCCCATGGCTTGCAATGCACAGGAGAGATTTCATCATTTCCCCCTCTGACTCAGCACTGCACCTGCTTCCAAGGTCACACCTGTTCAGGATTACTTCTGTTGGAAGGATCTAAAATAAGAGCACTCTGCTCTAATTGACAGATCCTTACATAATACTCTCCTCCCTCCCCCCTGTGAGAAAGAGGACTCAAGAATACTATCTAACTCTAATACCTAAATCCTATCCCAGCACCCAACAAAGTTGCAACCAACTCTATAATACACAAGGCGAAGTGAGCCCCTCAGCCTTCCTCCAGTACACACACACACTGGGACAAAACCTTCCCATCTACTCCTCATGCCACTCCAGAACTCCCCACATTCAGACAACTAGACATTCCTTTCTCGCAAATGTTGAGCTTGTTCAAGGCCAAATCCTATCTTTAGCTATGTTCAAGCAATCCCAAGCTCTCTACCACCAAAATCCACTAAAATCCCAAACAACCCCATCCCTCCACTGCCATGGCAGGAGTGACCAACCTACAGAACTACAATTCCCATGTAACTATCGACCACCACAAATCCTAACAATTCATCGCACAGGGACAAATCAACTGCGCATCTTTGCAGCATAAATAAAAAACCACACAATCAAAATTCCAAGCCCCATAACTCCCAAAACCTTCCCCTGCAAAAGCAGGAGGCACCAGGCACAAAACTACACAACTATATCTATCCTATTAGACTACACATTCAATCCCAACTAAACACCAAACTGCCACTGACTCTCTCTGGCAGACTCAACAGGAGAATACATCATTCCCTTCCAAACTAGCCTTACAACTAATCCTCTAATCAAGTCACTCACGTGGAACATAAAGCGACCTTCATCCACACAACTCTACTGGCCCACAACTAACTTTAACCATCTCCCCACAAAACAAGAGACCCCAACAAACTACAACCCCTACAAGCTGCACAGGACCAACTCAACTGTGTCAAGCAAATCACACAAAAGAAACCCACTATCCTTGCCACCTTGGCAAAAGGCACTTGGGAAAACTACAATTCCCTCTACTGCAATTAAACTACAATCCTCTATACAATTAAACACAAAACGAATGACCACCAAAATTCCCTTCAGACTATACTCAGCAGGCTACCAATTACCCTGCAACAATTACCCTGCAACAAAGGCTACCAATTACCCTGCAACCTAACCCCTCTTGGCACCCAGCCACGAGGCACAAGAAAACTATACATCACTAACAACCCCAAAGTCCCATGACGAGAACAAAACACCTCCCGACCAAGCCTTAATTATACAAAACCCCATCTATATCAAATTACACACATCATCAACTAAATAACACAACCTCAATCCCTTGCTTCCTTTCATGCCACACTTTGGCAAACAGGTACTAGAAACTCTTCACGCAGGCCATTCTCAACTGCGTATCCGTTACCTACCTATCTAAACCTAAACCAGGGAACAATAACTGCCACAAAACCTGACCTCCTGGCCAATTCTAACCAAGCCATCACTCACGTGGGAAAAGAAACATCCACCCTGAGCGACACATACACAAAGCTAACTCTTATTCCACCTAACACTAAAGAAAAGGAAAGTCACCAACCCCTCAATTAGCACATGAAACAAA